>CAKALG010016442.1:0-22805 GCA_916700815.1 Helicolenus hilgendorfi
TTACGCTCGCTCCCGCTGACTCAGCCGCGTGCGTCAGGAGCAAGGCGGTGGTCCAGCAGACATTTGCTTTGTTTCTTCTTTTACCATAGAGATGTGATCTCTGACGAGACTGCTCCTTAAAAAAAAAGAGGTCCCCGAATTTATGAGATAGATTCAGTGAAGACCAATCAGTTCTGTTTGGAGCCTCTAGGAGGATATTGGGGTTTCTTATTATGAGGTTTTTCTCTTATCTTGACCACAATTTCACTTTTACAGCCAACCTAAACTGCTTCACACCAAATATGACCTAATATAATTAGAACTATCTATTTTAATAACATTATTTTTGCTTTATTTTATGATGTATCTATGCACAAGCTTTGTTGTTCAAGACATTGATTATACTGAACAGTGGTGGAATGTAGCCTAACAATTACATTTACTCAAGTGGGCTTACTTATGTACTATTTTGTACTTAACTTCTTACTTGTAGGCTACTTTACTTGAGTATTTCCATTTACTTTCTACTTACTCCACTACATTTTGGAGGCAAATATTGTACTTTTTACTCTCTAGTTTACTCTCTGCTTAAAACTGTCCTGTTTGCTGCTGCCTTTTATTAAACCAGATAATGATCTTATACTGCACTAGAGCTTTTACTCGTGTGTGTTATATTCTATTTTAGCTTCTAGCCTAGCTTTTTTAATTCGTTTTTAATTTCTAATCTTTAATGTTTTTATGTTTTTATAACTGTTTTAATTATGTCTTAATGTTCCTTTGCACTTTGTCGCAATGTTCTTAATTGTTTTATGTAAAGCACTTTGAATTGCCCTGTTGCTGAAATGTGCTATACAAATAAAGCTGCCCTGCCTCTAGTTACTTTCCAGATTTAGATTATCAATACAAAATAAAAAAAATCAACTAATTATGATTAAATTATGGTAATAACTATAATAATTCTGATACGTATTATAGGTTATACTACCCAGTAGTATATAAAGTAATAAAATGAGCCCTACCTTTACCAGCTGCAAAATTAAAGTGATGAACACATTACATTACACATCACTATTTATCATTCAGTAATATAATATGATTCTGAAATGAGCCATTGAGTACTTTTGGTACTTAAAATATAATTTGATGCTGACACTTTTGTACTTTTATTTAAAGGTGCAGTGTGTAGGACGTGGCGGTATATAGCGGTGAGGTTACAAAGCGTGTACAGGAGAACTACAGTGCCCGACGGCTACTGTACAAACATGGCGGCCAGCTCCGCGAAGAGAGGGCCCGCTCCGTATGTAGATATAGAAACATTCTAAGGTAACAAAAACACAATTCTTATTTTCAGGTGATTATACACCAAAGAAAACATACTAACATTATATTCCTTTTCTGCCAATAGATCCCTATAAACGTTACACACTGTTCCTTTAAGTGAGATTCTGAATACAGGACTTTTCAAAGACTTGAAACTCAACTTGGACTTGCAAAAAATAAGCATCTCTGCTTTTTAGTTCATTAACTTAATAGCTCATTAACATCAACTTATAGTACGCAGGCAATGATCTATGTATTACAGAAAGAGACTTGCTCCTTTTGCTATTTGACTTGATGATTTGTGATGAGATTTAAATAAATGAATAAAATGTGTTGTTCTCGCATGCCTACGGTGAACATATAAACCAAAAACTTGATGAATTGAAGTAAATTCATATAAAAACATTTGTCAGTATGAACCAAGTATACTTACATTTTTAAGTATACTTGTCGGTATAAGCCAAGTATACTTAAGTATACTTTCCTTAAGTATCTCTGATGAATACATAAAAAGTAAACTGAAAGTATACTCTCTTATTTCAAGTTCAAAAGAAGTATACTAATAGTGAACTTGAATAACCTGCTTTCAGGTAAGGGCTGTAACATTATTTTTAGACTGAATGGCGGCTATGTTTCCGTAATTAACATATCTTAATAGTTCTTCCACCACAGGAAGTTATTCTGTTTTGCCAGAAACTGTATGTCCATTGAACAGAATGTCACTTGTTCAATCACATTAACCCTGAGAGAGAAGAGATAAGTAACCTTAGAAGCTGCAATCAGGCTTGTTCACAAGTTGGATGTTGCCCTCTGCTGGTACTTATTGGACACTGTAAAGGTGTAACAAAAAAAAAAAATGTTTATAAAGTAGTAGGAAGCAGAAGGGAAAAAGTAGGTCTTTTTAGTTGTGGAGTGTAATAGAGGAGTCAAAGCTGGTGTCACAGAGTAAAAGGAAGTCTTGTCTCTGTTCTACACTACTAATCTGTGACTTCAGAGGACTAAAGCTGCCCCTTTCTGGTTCACTGAGTTGCTGCCACTGTCCTGACTTAACCATGATTACATCCCTGGAGACTTACTTTACAGGGAAATCTGTTGACCGCTCATGAGGGTCCCCACCCTAAGCCGCAGGAGCTGGCCCGAGCCGTCAACACGCTTCATGTCAGACCCAAATAGAAGCCACCAGGCAGCTGATGTCATGTGTGGAGGCTGAGCCAGTCAATGTGTTTAGGGACGGAGGCTTACTGCACATGTTACTATATGTGGGCTTTCTCCATGAGATCTGTATGTTTCCATTAATCTACTTTACAACACTGTGTGCTTTTGTGCCATTGTTTCATCAGTTTCAATTCATCATCTCCAAGAGAGAGAGCATTCCTATTGGCTGTGCTCCAGCTGGTGGGCGGTGGTTGGTATTTTCTCAACTGATCTCAACATGGCTGCCGGGTCACAAACTTTCTCATTTTACAGCTAAACAGTACACGACAAGATGATTCTGAAAACATTTGAGGTGAGAAATAGGCATTAGAGTAATAGAATATTGATTCATATTTGATAAGCGCTTCGTAGTTTGACCGTTTGGTCAGAGTTTGACAGCTGCTCAGAGACGGCAGGCTCCAGCTCGGCTCTGATTGGCTGTTTTCCTCCAGTCTGTGAAATCTTGCAGATGCCATTAGGAGCACCGGAGGACACCGGAGGACACCGGAGGACACAGAGGCACATGATTTTTTTCAGATTACCTGTCTCACGCATTACTTTCAGGATATAGTTTTATAAAAATTGCATTTTTTTAATCATATCTGCTCCCACTGCAGCTTTAAATTGTTTTATATATGTCTCTGTAAGACAAAAATCTTTTCACATACCATTATTATTAAATTATTACTCCGTCAATGAGCTTGTCAGCTATTTTCCTTTGTTTCCATTTGCTTTTCATAGCTCCGTTTTTATGGAAAGGTCATGGCTAAACTGCTGGTTTCTTCTGACACGTCCCTAGCTAATCCTTGCAGTCGCTGAGGAATAAACTGCTTTAGTCTGTGGCCACATCAAGAACATGTACTGTAAAGGACACTGCAGAAGGAGCGGGACGCTTTTAACTAAGCTGCCGTAACTTCTAAGTAGCTCGTAAACATGGTTTGTGGAATTCTGTAGCATTCAAAACATGGAGATCTGTGTTGCCAGAAGAAACATCCTCTCAAAGTCCGTGTTTTCAGAAATAAAATAGTGCAGCGTCCTGCATGCTTCATAGCAATAAGAGCTATTTTCTGTACATAAATGAGTCCTCGTTAGGCCTCTTTATTCGGTGGTCAAGCAAATGCCTGGTGACTCACAGCGCTGCTCCGTGCCACACCCAGGCAACCAGAATCCACTTAAATCACTCGGGTGTTTTGGGATTGAGTACTCTCATGAATGTGCACCTGTTGTTGATTGCGTATTTCCACGCAGGGGTTATAGAGCGGTGTCACTAGTGGGGAGTTAGCGTCTTGCAGAACGTATTAGTTGATAATATTCTCATACATTTTACTCCAAACACAAACTGCAGCAACATTACGGCCGTGCTACAGCTAAAAAAAAAGTTACTGGATAGTCAACTGTGTAAGTACCACATTTGTAGCAGACAGTGCTCCATAACCGGTGATTATGGAGTGTGGCCAGAGTGTGCAACATGCTTTACAGTTTCAACCCACAGAGAGCAGTGTAGCAGCTTTTTTTTTTTTTGCCCTTTGTGATTTACTGTTGGCTGACTGTAAATGTCAGGTTTGCTCCTCAACTGCTCTCTGTTATGCCGAGGCCTCCATGAGCAAGAAACATGTCTACCCATTCATTGTGAAGTCATTCTGAGTCAGAGCTGGTATAGAGTCAGATAGTGTGACAGCACGGGAGGCAGCTAGAACTGTATATTACACTCCCAGATACTTAGATAGACGCCATTTTAATTTACAGTCCTGCTTACCAAAGCTACGAATTATGGTGCTGAGCACATGTGGCTTCTCAGGCGCACTTGTTTTAGACACCTGCCGAGCAAAACTCCTGTCTGTCAGTTTAATGAAAAGTCTGAGGGCATGAAGACAGGATGTTATATTCTTAGATGCTTGCTATCATTTCTATTCTAATGACTCACTAATACACCCATAAAAAAATAACAGGCTGTCCTCGTAAACCATGTGAAACCAGACGTCGACGTTGATTTATTTGTCACATAACTTCAGTACTTGAGTTACGCCACTCTCTGTGTTATTTTAATCCAAACTGTGTTCTTTTCCTAAACCTAATTAGTTTTATTGCCGAAACCATCCAAGAAACACCAGACTTTCGACCAGGAGATCGGTGTTTGTAGCTCGTGTGAAACCAGAAGTTAATGTTGATTTTATTTGTCATGTAACTTCCGTTCTTAAGTTACGTCACTTCTGGAGTTATTTTAACCCAAATTGCGAACTTTTCCTACACCTAAATAAGTAGTTTTATTACCTAAACCTAACCAAGTCGATCTCATGTGAGGAATAACTTTTCGTAAGAAATCATACGAACCGTTGTATGAGGATATGTTGAAAAATCACACTGTACACACAGCACATCATATAGTTTGACTTTATTGCCAAATCACATGTGAATTCTTTGATATCTCCGCTGCTCAGCCAGACGCCATGGTGTTCTCGATCCAGGAGATGTAATTGCAAACTTTTGTGTACACCCCGGGCTTTTTTCTCATAGCGCAGCCGTGCCCCCAAGACACAACTCCCTGTAGTTCTCCATCACACGTCATGGGACCCCCGGAGTCACCCTGAAGATTAAAAAAAAAGATGATTTTCTTAACTGGAGCATCTAGACGCAGAATGTTTTGTGTTAACAGCAGCCATGATCTCTCTGCATATTACCTGACAGGAGTCCTTGCCTCCCTCCAGAAAGCCAGCACAGATCATGTTTTCAGTGATTTGGAAAGGATATGAATTAAAGCACGTGTCATCACTCAGGAGAGGGGCGTCCAGGCACTGCAACTTATGAGGGTACCTCGCTGGGAAAGACAGTAAAAGAGTGTTTTTGTGTGCAGCAATGGCTTGACATAGCATTTTTGGATAGTCAGAGAGTTTCTCTGTAACTCACAGCCCTCGTTGCTGGGACGAAGACTCCCCCATCCAGAGATTTGGCACATTGTCCCGTCAATGGCACACTTTGAAGGCAGCGTAGCGGGGCGTACGTAGCTGTTCAGAGTGGCAGGTCGACTCAGTTTTATCAGCATGATATCACTGTCCTGTGTGCGGGAGTTGTAGTCAGGGTGGCGGATAAACTTGGCAGACATGATGTGCTGTTCAGTTCCCTCAGGTTCCCAGATGTCATGCTCTCCCAGGCGAACTTCCACATCTGACCTGGAAGAAATAAATCTGTCTTTAAGGTGACCTTGTGCTCTTGCTGCTTAAAGGAGAAACACACAAAAAATAGATTTTTCAAACACAATATAAATCCATCAGTGTTGCTGCTAAAGTTTTGGTTTACATGTGACTAGCGATCATCTTTCTTACTTTGTTTTGCAGTGTGCAGCAGAAAGCACCCACTCATCAGACAGAAGAGTCCCGCCACAGAAGTTGTACCCAGTGAAGAGAGACACTTGGTGGGGCACAGAGTTTTTTGGACACTCATACCCTCCAACAATCTTGTTATCTTCCTTCAAGGCAGCTGCAGCTGTTAAAATGATAGAAACGTTTATTGACATCAATGTGAGTCATTCGATACCACATAATCAGACTTTTTTTTTTACAGCATCTATCAATTCTGTAAAATACCTGCCCATCCGAAGAGAGTCAGAAGGAGGAAAAGCTTCATGTCTACTGTCTGTCTGTCTGTCTGTCTGTCTGTCTGGCCGGAAGATTAATGTGCCCTCACCCTCTTAGTTTCAGGTATTTTAGTCCTCTTATCTCCTTTTTCTCAAGGTCTTCTATCGTCAGAGGTACACCTCAAACACTAAACATGTGTTACATTTCCCCAGAACACTGAGTTTAATGTAGAGTATACAGTAAAAGACAGAAAAACAAACCGGGGGGAAAACAGCTTGGATGATGAAAAATGTTGAATTACAAACACTGGAATTCCCCCTCCGTCAGCACGCTTTGAGTCAGAGTGCTTTTCATTAGATTTTGAGCTCTTTGTAAGTTTGAGCTCACATGTGGAATCAGTACATTTGCTATAAAACTATGTCCCTATGGCCATGTTTTTCTTTACAAGGGGTGTATTATTCAATCACATACTGGATATGAGATGTGCACTGCCTTCAAGTGAACCACAAAGTGACGTTCACAATTTTGGATGTTGAGTAAAGATGCTCTGGGAGTAAAATTGTGCTACAGCAAATGTGCCATTTTCAACATCTAGAGAACTGAACTTATAGTATTTTACTGTTTTAAATGTTCCGCTTATGCAAACAAGACAGGTTGTCTGCTTATCAGCAAGCTGCTGCCTGAAAACATACTGTAGCTGTGTTGCAATATGTGATGTTAAACCCTTTCGCATTGCTGAAATAATCTAAACACAGAGAAATATAACAGTCAGAAAATGTGGAACAGTGCCAGCATTTTAAGTTTGTTTAAGAGTGTTGCTTAAGTAAAAGTACAGAAGTGTTATCAGCAAAATGTAGTGAAAGTATCAAAAATAAAACTACTCATTATGCATGCAGAATGTGTTGTATAATTGTAGAATATTATATTATTCTGTTTTTATCACTAACAAGTACATTTTAATGGTGTAGTTCTTCGTTAATTTAGATACTTTATATACTACTGGGTAGATTACAGTACTGCATTATATCATAAATGCATATATGCTTTTTTATGTAAAAAGTAACTAGTAGCTAAAGTGTCAAATACATGTAGTGCATAAAAAGTATTTCCCTCTGAGATATAGAGGAGTATAAAGTACCATAACATGGAAATACTCAAGTACAAGTACCTCAAAATTGAAGTACAGTACTGGAGTAAATGTACTTAGTTACTTTCCACCACTGGTTAATTGTAACTAACACAGAATTTTTGTTGACATTGTTATTATCTTTTATACATTTGTGCAAGTTTCTGAGCCATGTACACAATTTAAGTCAAAAGAAAACCTGATTCCCTGTAAAGCAGACGTTTGTATGACGTTTCATTACAATCCTGTTTTGAAATTCAATCTGCTTGGGAAACCAATGCATCTTTTTCTTCTATCTCTCTGGTTTGGGTATGAAATATTCAAAGGAATTCAGCACTCTTCCTGTTTCCATATCACCAAACTGCGTATCATTGCTGAGTCAATGCCTCGGAATGGAGAGATACTGAGAGGTACGAGGCTCTGTTGCTCATGTATGAGCATAGGTGTTTATCAGTACCAGACAGGAAAACATTTAAATGTGAGGGTACATTTAACCAAACCCTGTGATTATACACTTAAAGTTGAAATATAACGCATTCCCATCCAGCACAGGCAAGTTCCTCCCCCATCATTACTGTGTGGCACACTCATCGTCTCGCTGCCTCATTCCTTTTACAACCTGCGTATCATCGCTTGTATTCTTTGATTGCAATCACAACTTGGCGCTTTCTGTTGAGAAACTTAGTCTCTTGTAAAGATAAAAACGCCTGAGGTTGCATTTATGTTAACCGTTGTGTTTGTGTATTATTTCACGAGATTTCACGAGACCTACACCATCGTTACATTTTCATTAAAGTGACACCTTTTTTTGCTTTAACTTATCATTATGAAGTAAATGTTGATTATTATCTCTGCCAGGAGATTATGTTTTCAGTCATGTGTGTGGATCTTTGTGTTTGTTTCTCTGTATGTGCACGGCTAATCTTGCATTTTTCCAGTGGCCACTCGCGGTATTGTAGCGAAAAATCCCCCATTTTTCCCATAAACCACCATTGTCAAAGAGACATCTGTAAAATTGTTGACAGGACACCTCGAACTGCAAAAAAGTTTGATTATGACTCTTTTCTATTTTGAATTTTTGATCAATGGAGGTTTTATATATATATTGTATAAATATTTTTATATTTGTAAAACTTCGAGCCGAGAAAAGCGATTTAAAAATCTGGGACATCATCACAATGTAAAGTCTATGGGCCAAGCGGGAACCTTATAACCCGGAGGTAAACCCGTAAGCTAGAACACTTATTTGGTATCCGCCAGGCAAGCAGTTCTCATTCGATCCGATATCCAGTACTAATAAAACATCCATGGTAGCTATCCCCAGTTACCAGAGTATCAATGAAAGTTCTTCGCGGTTGCTATCCCCAATAGCGGACATGGCGGACGATGGAGCAACCAAGGTAACTTTGGAAAACAAAATGCCGTGTGTCGTCCTGTGTTGTTTTATCGCTGGGCTCTGAGGAACACGGAAAACAAATCTGTTGTCTCTGCGATAGCGGTGACAACAATAATACCACTTGGAAACGCTAGGGAGGGGGAACGTTGTCTCTAAGTTTTCTAAACACGAGGCTACAGGACATTTCAATGGCATTTATTTGAGAAAACTAACATTGCCAAAATCGTTAAAATGTGCAACAAATGCAAAAAGTCCCTGAGCTAATTGCTTGGAAACATCTTTGATAGTCTCACACATGACACCCAGATGCCTGTTTATGACGCACATGTGCAAAACAGCATTCAGGATGTGATCAGCTGGATGAATTAAGAAACAATATAAATACTTTGCTGCTATCTAAAACTGCCATTGACCTTAAATAATAACCATAGCTATTGTTTATAGCCAGCGTTTGCCACCCTAACCCCTAGTTACAATACATGGAAAGGATCAAAACGTCCATTTGTTTCACCATCTGGTGCTCCATTTTTAACCAGTTCCGGTTCCCCTAATACCATTCCACTGTACCTCAAAATACCCTCGGAGAGACAGAGAGAGTACTGTGTCAGAGCTCTTTATGACTTATGCACTGCCAGGCTTGTTTGCTGTCAGACAGAGCCCAGGCTGATTATTCATATCCCTTAGGTCTGCTGAGGGGGACCAGGCGTTGTGGTTGAAAGTAGGGACGAATGTAAGGAAGTGGTTTAGGTTATTGAGGTTCAGCTTTTTTTCCCTGTGTGTGGTGTATTTCATGGAAAAAAACGTCACTCAGCCATAGGGGCGAAAGCCATTGGCACCGGTTTCGACTTGAAAAACAAAATTCCTGACCTCTCCGCACCCGTGAGACAAGGGTTTGATTTCCAGTCAGCACCGCAACAAGATCAACAAACCTTTGAGGTTTCAGGACGCAGCAGATTCACACTATTTGTGACTTTAAGGCTGGGGGCTAGAAGTTTCAACACAACAGTTAGTTTACCAGCATTTCACAAAAGGGAGTTTTAGAAACTCTCTGAGCTCACAGTGTTTTGCACTCTGCAGCAACGAAAAACACCGGGTGTATTACAGTGACGCTGGGAGCAGGAGTATGTCATTAGTACCGCACTGTCCCACACATAGACACAAGCAGACATGCATGCATTTCAGTTGTGCCTTTCAGGTTGCTCCCCCACCATTCCAGCTGCTGTCGTGAATAATAAACCCCCAAACTCCAACTGCATATATCACCCTCCACTAAAACCGAATTCCCTTTAAACCTCCACTAGTTGTTTTACACACCCAAATTGGTATTTGTGCGGCACACACATAATTGCATGTTTGGTTGGTAAATCAAGAACTCTGGCAAGCCCTCAGCTCTGAAGGCTTGCCTCAAACTATAGCCTTGGGATAGCTATTAATATCCCCTACAGACACCAGCAAAATGCTCTGCCTTTAAGTTCTGTCACAAGACTGCACAGCAGAAAATTCAAAAAACACATTTAAGCAGAGAAATGAAAAGTGGAGAATGAATTGCTCAAGAGGGTCAAATCCAAATTAAACAAAGTAGTCATACTGTCTAGACTTTGGCTAAAACAGTAATGTCATTTAGTGTTACAAATGGAGCTGAACAGATTTAAAGTGAGTGATGAAGAAGGTAACTAGGTCAGCTTATTTTGAACTGTTTCCTGTAGTTAGAATGAATTGTTTTTGGACCTGGTGTAAAATATCTCTCAGTGGGGACGAATATTCAGATGCTGAATATTTATGTATCCCCCCCCAAAAAAAGCCAATGATAACAGAGACATGAGTCCTCCTACACACTCAAATAAGGGTGTAGCTCTGAACTCATGCAGAGCGTGTACACAGACACATGTAGTGTCTCTCACTCTTTCACTCTCTCTCTCTCTCTTTCCTTCCTTCCTCCCCCTCACATCTGGACTATTGGCAGGACATAGTTCCTGTGTGGTGAGTGTGTACATTAGTGGGGGACTCGCTTTTTAGGGTTGGGCAATTTTCTAGCAGCTCACACTGTGTGAATCTGATCAGTTCAAGATATTGAGCCTCATTGTGTTTCACTGTGTGAGCAACTGATGTGGTGTAGATGAGATGCTCCTTAGTCCAGGGGTTCTCAACCGTCTCTAACTTGAGGCCCACTTCTGATTGTTAAAAAATCAGAGGACCACCTTCCCAAATCAATGACAAACTGGGCTATAAATATGTGTCATGCCACTGTCAGGTGTAATGACCCAGGGTTTTATTTCCTCACCATACGCTTTGGAGCTTTCATATACTGTATGTCTGTAAAGGGGAGACTCGTGGGTACCCATAGAACCCATTTTCATTCACATATCTTGAGGTCAGAGGTCAAGGGGCCCCTTTGAAAATGGCCATGACAGTTTTTCCTCACCAAAATTTAGCATAACTTTGGAGCATTATTTAGCCTCCTTCCCAAAAAGCCAGCATGGTTGGGACCAATGGATTGCTTAGTTTTTTAGTTTCATATGATTAAATAGCAGCCGTTTGAAAAGGTTAATCGAACCATTTGGCAGTACCTCCACGGTTTAGTTATATACATATACAGTAGTTATAGTTTCCTTAGTCTGATTGTTTGAATTGCGGACAATTCAAATTTTCGTACCTCTTTTTTCAGTGGCGTTCTTTCTCTGTTTTTATTTTCCTAAATCATATTTTTTGTGCAATCCAGAGAATAGCAATACATTGATGTGGGGTTGTTTTGATAAGATATTTACATTTTATTTTCCTTAATCATGTTTTTTTATTGTGCACTCAAAGGAATATCAATCAAACTGGTGTTGGTTTATTGATTTTAAGAACGGGTTTTATCTGTTTTTACTAGTGAACTCTTCATGTATTGAAAAATACAGATATGTCTATTGAGTCATAGAGTTTTAAGCCAGTTTTGAAGTCCAACACGTTCTCATCCAAACTTGGCACACACGGCCGCATTGTCACGCCCCTTAATGTCAATTTAGGATTAGGCAACAAAACCAATTAGTTAGGTTTAGGAAAGAACTTCATGGTTGGGCTTAAAACTACTACACTGAGACAAAAACGGGACACAAACATTGCTCTCCTGGATGAAAACCCTGTGTTTGCTGGAACACTATTTTCTATTAATTCCTCTCTCCTTGGTCGGGAGGTCAGAGTGTTTCTCAGAGTGTCCCTCTGTTGACATTATCGGGTTGGAGTCCTGTCTATGGGAGTTTCTTCAAAATAACTCATTCAGCATGAAAAAAACATAAAATTAGACTAATCAACTAAAGAAATCTTAGCCAACTAAGACCAAAATGACTGATTAGTCAATTAATCGACTAAGAGGGGACAGCCTTATTATTTATGAATTTATACTGTAAATGTAAATTCTTTAAATTCAACTTCCAATAAATGATGTGCCAACGAGTTTGCCTCTGTGACAGATGTTGGCCAAGTGCTTTTCAACATCTGTTTCCTGCTGAAAACATTTGCTTATCGAGGTACCATGCAAGGATGTTAAACTGAGTCACGTAAACCTAAATATAACTCATCTAGCACCGGTATTCTTGTCTCAACGTCAGCGTGTTTGCACGTGAAAAGTGAAGAAACACCGATTACTGCACTGAGGAGGAAACAGTCCATTCATCATGTTTTGCAATTTTCCACATAAAATTCTAAGGAGGAAAAAAAAAAAGGATTAACTCACAACCATGTCATACAGATGTACAAATGTGTGGGTAGTGGGGCAGAAAAACCGAGAGTAAAGAGGAACCATGTGGGAGGAAATACGACCATGAAGTCAATCTCAGATGTAACTTTTCTTCCCCACTGAAAGGTAGGGCTGTACTCTGGGGAAGTGAGACTGATTCTCAGTGTCTCCAGCCAACACTCCCCCATGTCCATGCCTCCATCCTTTAAACAACAACAACTGTTCATTGCACGAACCTGCAGTCAGTCAGTTCCTTCAAATCTTCTGCTTTGCCCTGTTATTTGTTCAGAACTTTTTTAACTCTTCTAATTATTCAGCTAATCTGTAAGTCCATGTTATTGCAAGGTCTTGGGATGGATTTCAATTTTCGGTACTCTGAGATCTTGACTGGGATATATCTAGAGCACAAAAGCAGCAGCAGGAATGTGCCAGGCACACTTTAAAAGATGAAATTGCTTAGATTTACAGCTCTGATTCGCTTCAGGGTGGGTACATGAATTCCCTTTTGTTTCAAGGTTGCAATCAGGTCTGCGGTTGTTTGCCAATCCCGTTCTGTAGTGATGCCTACACTTATGCACCTTTACTGTAAATGTCAGATGTTTCAGGAATGCGTGGTTCAGTGTAATGAGTGACCAAAAATATCCAATCCCAAGAAGTTCCATTTTTAACTTTATGCACCATGCAACATTTTTATTTCAATTACAGAAAATGACTATGCTGTAAAAGTATGGAAAGCCTGTTGTATATTTACTGTTTGAGAACTCATTCATTTAGGAGTATAGGGTTTCTAAATTTCAAAAGAGATTGGATTAATAGTGCAAAATAGGATTTTTTAACATTTATATCTGTGGCCAATACTAACCCAAATTCCAATAATGTGTTAGAAAAAGATTAATTCTTACTCCAGATCTGTTTTGTTTGCAGGTTTGAATCCACAGAAGCACCACAGTGATGTGTCCAGCTTCAAGTGGACAGTGGCACAGAGGGTGTAGCCTGCTATTTGACAAAACTGCACGGCAACCCTAAATTATCAACAGATGCTGATCTTGTGCTGCTGGGTGAAGAGAGGAGACATTAAAAATATGATGTCGATTCACACAGTCAACACAGAGCAATCACACGTAACCTCAAGCAAACGTGAGGTCAACCCACATAGAGGAAAAACACATTACGCAGCAGGATGGATCACTGATGGTGCACATGAGAAGTCACAGCTCCACTCTTTCTCAGGTAGTCATCTTCCACAACCCCACAATTTATGTATTTACTTGTTTGGTTACTTGGTGTTTTCACTTTTGGAGTTTCCCAAAGGACAAAGGCTCTATCGTTTGGCTTTTGAAGAAGACATGTCTTGGCAAGTTTTTACGTCAGACTTCAGAGCAGCACCTTTACAGATAAGAGCTGCTACTGAGACAGCATGTATCACTATAAAGTGAATGTCTGTATATTATATACACATATACTACATCTTCATGCTGTACGGCAGAGTGGTGTTGGTCGGGTCACTCTTATATTGACACCAAATATTCTTCCATTACTCACAGACTACTTGAACAGGGATGACATTTTTTTTATCCCTGAACAGATACAGGTACATACAATACGCTAACAATTTATCAAGTTATTTTAAGCCAACCCAAATGTGAAAATTGTATTAAATGTACTAGCATTTTCCCAAAATTCTGCCTCCCCAGGACTGTTGGGACACCTTGTTCTGGAATAAAAAAAATATATAATTTAAATTGAAAAAATTGCAGTCTAAATTTGAACACCTTATATTTACAATGTCACTTGTTCACACATTTCTTTGAGAAAAATAAAACATTTGTAAAATGATTATATTTTCATAAATTACTGAGATATGGAGCCACTTGAGCAAACATTCACTCAGTGGGTCTTATTGAATTAGGAAAAGCCTTTGTCTTGTTTTTGTCTGCTTTTTGTTGATTAGTAAAAAGATAGGAACTATAAACAATATTGTCCCAACCGCCGCCAGGTTAGAGCAGACATACTTTGGACTCCCATGCTAGCTACCAACAAAACTTCAGACAGCTCTCACCAGCATCAACTGATAGGCCAGAAAATAAGCTTTCTAACAATATGTTTTTTGTATGTGGCATAACTAACAACAGTACTGTAGAGGAAAAATAATTAAAGTTCCAAAAATTGACTTACTTTTCAAACTTTTCAAATAGAACAAAATAATTTCAAAACTGTGAATAAAATCCGCACTTAAACCTGCAGTAGGCACAATGCTTTTGGCACACTTGGGCAAACATTCCATAATAACCTTTGTAATTAAGGTGCTGTGAGAGAAAACTAGACTTCTGCACCTTATGGCTCTGTTTTCAGGCTTTAAAAAATCTAGTTTGTAACGGGAGACTTTGGCCAATCACAGGTTATTTCAGAGAGAGCGTTCCTATTGGCTGATTATTCAACAGAGGCAGCTGTCAATCACTCGCAAACTCTGATCAAACAATCAAACTAAGCAGCGCTGATAAAATATTAATCAATATTCTGTTACAGTAATGCCTATTTCTCAAAAAAAAATTCCGAAACATCTTGTAGGGAACTGTTTAGCTGTAAAATGAGAAAGTTTGCTCCAGCTGGTGGGCGGTGCTTGGGATTTCCTCAACTGATCTCAACATGGCTGCCGGGTCACAAACTTTCTCATTTTACAGCTAAACAGTTCACTACAAGATGTTTCTGAAAACATTTTACGCAACAAATACGCATTACAGTAACAGAATATTGATTCATATTTGATCAGAGCTGCCTAGTTTGACCGTTTGATTGGAGTTTGCGAGTGATTGACAGCTGCCTCCGTTGAATGAACAGCCAATAGGACTGCTCTCTCTCTGAAATGAACTGTGATTGGCCATTTTTCCCGCTACAAACTGGATTTTTTAAAGCCTGAAAACAGAGCTTTGAGGAGGTGCAGAAGTCTAATTTTCTCTCAGAGCACCTTTATTATTATTTTTGTGAGTGACTGACAGCTGCTCAGAGACGACGAGACTCCAGCTCGGGTCTGATTGGCTGTTTTGCTCCGGTCTGGGAAATCTTGCAGATGCCATTATAGGAGCACCGGAGGACAAATGATGTCTTTCAGATTATTTGTCTCATTACACTACTGTCAGGATATAGTGACCATTTTATAAAAAAAAAATAACTTTCATTAACCACATTTGCTCCAATTCTACCTACTGCAGCTTTAAAGTGAAGAGGATGTGGATGATGCATTAATGTAACCCATCTATCAATGAAGCCCAAGTTGTGTTTTGTTTTATAAAATGTAAATGTACTTGAACTGTAACGCATAAACAGCCATAAAGCATAAACACACGAGAGGTTTAATAGTCCTCAAAGAGGTCCCGCCTCGATGGGAGCGATGACGTCACATATTTAAGGAGTCAGGGACCAGAACTTCAACGATCTGCACAGACCAGTCAGACTAGTCCGGGGGAGGCTTCTGCAGCGGACACATCTTCATCCTCATCGGACACATGCTCATCGGACTGGCGCATTGAGAAGGTACTGTATCCTACTTTCAACCTCAGAAAAACCCTCAGCTCAGGGAGAAAAAGACAATAAAAGCATCTGATGTAGATTTACTGTAGATATAACATCTGGAAAAGTTCTTAGACTGGAATTTGATCCAGCTTGCTGCTCTTATGAGGACGACAAAAGGTCTTTGTCTTTGCAATTAACAGTGCAAATAGCCTCCTGCCAAACTGTTAATTAACACTATATACTTATACTGTACAATATAGAGCATACAGAGCGTGGGAACGACTGCTTCTATTCAACAGAGTGGTATTTATTTACTGTGGTCTCTGATTTCTGTCCCACTTTCATATGTGCACTGATGTGAATTTCATTCAGTGGGGAAAGTGATGCGATTTTTGCATGTGCATGTTGTGCAAGACTATTCAAGTTTGTTTGTTTTTTTAAGCCTTATTATGAAGCCTCTAAGTTAGGAAACTTTCTTCAAATTGTCATTAAGATTTGTCTTAATGTCTGTAGTGGCTCATGAGATGGTTGTATGTCAGTGATGGTGCAGTTTACCAACACAAGTAACTATTTGCTTAATTACTGTACTTAAGTACAATTTTAAGGTACTTGTACTTTTGAGTATTTCCATTTTATGCTACTTTATACTTCTACTCCACTTTATCCGCAGAGGCAAATATTGTACTTTCTACTCCACTATAATTTATTTTATAACTTTAGTTACTTTGCAGATTCAGATTAATAATATATATAAAATATTATCAACAAATACATTATGATGCATCACATTGGATAAATATAGGACTTTATTGATCCCTTGGGGAAATTCACAGGCTATACCCGGTAATGAAAAATAAGCTCCACCTTTACTAGCTTCAACATTAAAGTGATGCACATTTTTAATGCATCAATAATCATAAGTCAATACTATATTATATATTATTCTGAAATGGGCCTTTGTGCATAATGAGTGCTATTATTTTTTGTGCTTTTGTACTGGATTTCAGTACTTTTTACTTTTAACTTGTATTTCTACACTATGATATTGCTACTTTTACTTAAGTAAGAGATCTGAGTACTTCTTCCACCACCGGTTGTATGAAGTCCAAATAGTAGCTAGTCATGTCTACGTTAACAGCATTTTCTATTTTTGCAGAACTGAGGGTACAATTTGTCATTTTTAAGAGTGGACTGAAGATCCTAACTTTTAATGAAACTGATTTAACATTACATGGATTGTTGTTGACCTCTAGATAAAATATAAAAACTTCTAACTTCTTTTTTTTTATTGCAGGTTTCAAGACAATGATGGAGGTAATGACCGCTACCCCTTTCTATTACATCAATGCTACAGATGCCGCTGGAAGAAATGGCTCTATGTATGACGACGACGATGAGTATGACTATAAGGACGAGCATGCTGAGCTTAGACAGTCCCTCAACATCATGTCCCTCATTGTTTACTGTCTGGCCTTTGTCCTTGGTGTGCTCGGGAATGGAGTGGTTATCTGGGTGACCGGGTTCAAGATGAAGAAAACCGTTAACACAGTTTGGTTCCTCAACCTGGCTGTGGCCGACTTCCTCTTCACAGCGTTCCTGCCCCTGAGTGTGACCTACACAGCTATGGATTTCCACTGGCCTTTCGGCAAGTTCATGTGCAAGCTGAACAGCACCATAAGCTTTCTGAACATGTTTGCCAGTGTCTACATTCTGGTGGTGATCAGTGTGGACAGATGTGTGTCTGTGGTGTGGCCCGTCTGGGCCCAGAACCACCGGAGTGTACGCAAAGCATCCGGTGTGAGCCTGGGTGTTTGGGTACTGGCTCTGATTCTCAGCACTCCATACTTCATCTTCAGGGACACTGGACCGTCATACAACAATGACGACATCATCAACTGCTTCAACAACTTTGCATTCTCTGACGACTATGAAACACCGTCTGTGAATCAGCTGCGACAGTTTCGCCATCAGGCCATGACCATCACCCGCTTCCTCCTGGGATTTGTTGTCCCCTTCACTGTCATTGTCTCCTGTTATGCTGTGATAATCCATCGTCTCAGAAGAAACCGCACCCTGGCCAGCCAGTCAAGTCGCCCCTTTAAGATCATCGCCGCAGTCATCACCACTTTTTTTCTGTGCTGGGCTCCGTATCACATCATGGCTTTGATTGAGTTGGTAAATCACATGGCTAATCATGCAAGTGAAACATTAGACCATGTCACCACTATCGGAGTCCCTATAGCAACCAGCCTGGCCTTTCTGAACAGTTGCCTGAACCCACTGCTCTATGTGTTCATGGGACAAGATTTCAAGGATAAAGTCCGCAAATCCATCCTGAATGTTTTGGAGACTGCCTTCCAGGAAGAGATTTCTCGCTCTTATACCTACACAAACTCAATGGTCACCAGTCGGAGCAAAGAAAAGTCTGTCTCTGATGCCGAGGTATAAGGTTGATTTAAAGAAATACTGTAACTGTACATAGAAAATGTAACTGTATATAACATATAACTTAGAGTTTGGGGGGTTTTTTATTCAAGGAGCCTCAAGGCAATCTTCATACATTATCTCAAATAGAAACATTTCACCTGTTACTGTTTGATTGATATGAGTTTTATGATTGGCAACTTCACTGACAGTATTTATAATCTGGTGGAGCAGACAGATAATAATATTATACAATAACTTCTAGATCCATTTGTGATGCATTTGTGGGATAAAGCATTTTGAAATTATGGAAAAGCTTATTTATGTAGAGCTTTTCAAGGGTAAAAAAGAAAGAAACAGAAAAAGAAAAGCATGCACGCATAAATACACAAATGTAGACAGATTTTGATAAATTGAATAACCTATAGAGCAAAAGGCCACATTTATCTTTTGAGCAACAATGGTGCCTCTTCACCACACAGTCCTGTCGTTGGCTGCACTTTGACTCACGGCAGTACCCTCAGTCTGTACCATACTAGACCTAGTGAATTATGTAATGTGCCATCTTTTTTGACAAGAGAAACTAGTCATTATTTGAAAATAGTACATCAGTTTATGGTTTAATTTGTGCAACACAAACAAAAAAGTGTTTTTCGTCTGTCACATACACTCCAGATGTTGATTACTACAGTAGGTCCTTACCTGTATGTGATGGCAGAGGACACAAGCAACAAAACACGTCCCAAACTCTATGGACTCCGCTCCAGCTCCGCTCTAACTCGCTTCGTTTGAGGGCGTGCCAAACTAGCCACTAGGCAGGTATTACGCAAATGTGTCACTTGGTGACATCACTTATTTACGGAAGAAAAGGCAGTACTTCAATCAAGGAAAGGAAAAAAAGCACCAAAGTATAATAGGTCCTCTTTAATAATTAATAAGGCTGGCATATCACCTAAATAACAGTAATGCGGCTAGTTGAAAGAACACAATGCCTTTCTTGCCATAGAATATAGTAGGTTGTAAACTAACGTATTGAAGATATAATAAATAAAGTACAGTGTGAAATAGTGTTGCTGAACCACTGCATAAGCTTATAGCAAGTTAATTTCCCAACTTGCCCCTCACATCCAACTCAACCCAACCACGGATCCCATTATGTGTGTACATGACAAAATTGGGCACATGACGGTGACCACATAGACCCTCTTTGGGTACATACAAGGTGAAAGTGAAGTGAGCAGCAACACTACCTAGTTACACTAGATATTGTGTAAATCACCCTGTAATGTCTATTTCTTATGCCGCCTGCCATGTGGCAACACCAGAGAAACTGATTCAACTGATTTTTGACTGCTACATTTCTACTGCATGCTTTGATAAACATATGTTTTTACCATAGTTATTCAGCACTAGGACATGCTAATGTAAGCCTAATAAATACCTTTATAGTGACTATGACTATTGTGTTTAAAGTAGCAGCTGCATTCTATACTTGGCTTGGTTTGATCGTTTGATCATTGTTAGTAATTTTTTGGCGGAGGATATGTCTGATATGTGAGTACACGCATATTGTGCCATAATCCGAGAATTTTAATGTATCATTTTCCCCATTTATCTACAGATTATTTTCATTATCGATTAATCTGACAGTTTTGTTCTCCACTTTCTCTCAATCAAGCACATGTCCTATAAAGAAAATACTGAAAATTGTCCTTCCTACTCTCCCAGAGTCCAAGGTGACATCTATAAGTGTCTTGTTTTTTTCTGACCAACAGCAAAAAAAAACTAAAATATTCAGAGTACTTTCGAAAAAGATAAAGAAAAAGCACCAAATATTCACATTTTAGAAGCTAGAATCAGTGAATATTTGGCAGATTTTAAAAGATCAATCAGTTACCAATTGAATAAGTGGATGGTGAAAAAGGGAATGGCACGTTTAGTCTATGTATTTTATGACTTTGTAAATATGACATATTATGATAAACCTCTCTATGAAATGTCTAATGTAAACAATGTAAATGATCATATAACTGTTTTTCTTTTTAAAATCTTTTTCAGCCCAATCGGCCATAAATGATGATAATGATTACGACTGTTATTGTGCTTCTTGTTACTATTATTTCCATTATTAAAATATTATTTGGACCGTGTTTCCACTCATGATGTACATCTCATAATCACCATACACAACTCATCCTGAACACATAACTAACAAGGTAGCCAATCACAGGATGCTCTTTTTATGTCAATCTTTATCATGGTTATTCTAGACTTGGCCAGTAGAGGGAGCTGTTTTACACATCAGGTGCTTCTCAGATCATGAACAGCAAACTTCAGAGGGGAAAAAACCCTGAGTGACACATTAATTGATTTTGTGGTCTTTAATATTAATTTAACAGTGCAAACAGATTTGCAGCACTGTTTACGACATTAAAGGCATTCCAGTCATGTAGTCAGGAAGCAGGTAACTCATCAGTCGTTTGTGTTTATATATAAATATTTAGAATTTAGTGCCAAAGTCAGTAATTATCTGTAGCTTTTACATCACGTGATATTATTAATCAGATTAAAGCTGAACAAATATATTTAAAATGTAATGTGGGCTGCAGCCTAATACACAGTCAGATTCCACCACTTTATCATTAAGGAAATGTAAGTCTGGTAAAACATGAATTCATGGACAACACTGAATAAAACTTTATTGTATTATTGACACTTTCCCCTGCACTGACTTTTTTTAAAAAGATAAATATGCACAGTCTGCATACACACGTACTAATATCTCTATGTCCACTGGATTTAATGGAGGCTCTGCCTTTTATATACCTGTTGCCATGGTGAATCGTAGTATCGGAGCTCCAGTGATGGTGGCTTTTTATGTTCCGGTTACTCAGAGTTGATTGAACTGATCATCTGGAACCGAAAACTCTGAGTTTCCCTCCTTGGGATTAGTCAGAGTTCAGGTTGAGGCTCAGAGTTTGTTAATCCTGCTTTCTGAAACAGAGCCCAGCATGTCTACAATTAATCACAATTGAAGGGGACTCTTCCGGTGTCTTATTGTGCCTGACCACACATCAATAGTGCTAATCACCTGGTAATCAGCAAGCCCCTCATACAGTCCTGTTGGGGAATATTCTACCGTTAAAATGGTTTCTTAAAATCTGACGTGTATGCTCTTTATCCATTTGGTTGCAAAACAAAATTGAGTTAAACAGCTGAGCAATTGAGCTGTCAGTACTGTTTGTGGAAACATTTTGTGGTTCCTCAAACTTGAGCAAGTACTTGCATTGCAGTGGCATGATGGGTGTCTTTCAAAATGTTTGAAAAAACAAACAGGATGGACCTAGACTTGTGCAACTGCGCTGATACTAACACTGACTTAAATAATGTCAGAAAAATGTATCCTCTAAGATCGGTTTTGCTTGCAGGGGTGAATCCACAGAAGCAGCATATCCAGCTATTTAACTGCTATTTTATAAAACAGTTATTGACTGATGCTGCATCCTTGTATAAGGTGGTGCAGGGTGGAAAGAAGGGGTATCAGAATATGTAACCTTCATGTTGTTGATGTTGATTCACTCGACATCAACAACGCTGACAAATGCTACTAGGGCTACTTTATACATGTGAATTATGTAGCTCATATTGGGGTTTTTTTTAGGAAATGTGAAAACCTGTTTAAATTGCAATGCATCAATAAGTGTATACAAGAGATGTAAAAGACTTCAAGAGAAAAAAGATGATTTTTGGGGGGGGGGGTGTGCTGCCTGTAGCTCCGCCTCTACATGGGCGTGACTGGTGTTCTTACTACCCAAAGATTATTACTTCTGCCACAGATTCATCCTCAACCAGCTGGGGAGCTTTTAGAAAGGTATGCTACCTTTTTTTATTTTTAGAATTTGATCTCTTTATGTGAGATTAATCCATCCAGGTTGTTAAAAGAAAAATAATAACAGGTTTCTACATAAAATTTACATGTAAATTTCTCATCAAACCAGATGACAAGACATATTCATTCTGTTACCTGGCCAATCTCATATTATGTTCTTTGGAAATGACTTTCATCACTTTGCTGTATCGAATAATTGTGTCCAGCTCATTTCAAAGATTTGTCACAGATTCAATCATAAATGTACTGAAAATAAAGTATTATTTTAAGATTAATAAATGCAAAATGCAGTGCATTATATAAAGAGACAGGATCAGCAGCACAGTATTAAACCGTATCATCAGCGTAAAGATGAATTTAACACTCTGGTGCGAGACAACTAAGATTTGTTGTCACTGATTCAATCAAATGTACTGAAAATAAATTAATTTAAGATTGATAGGTGCAAATTGCAGTGCATCAAATAGAGACCGGATTAGCAACACAGTATAAAAACGTATCGTCAGCGTAAAGATGAATTTTGCACCCCGATGCGAGACAACCTCATTTACATAAATGGTGAACAGAACAGCGTCCAAAATGGATCCCTGTGGTACACCCTTGGTAAAGACAGGAATTCCAATTCGGATGTGCCTACTTTGACAGACTATAATAATAATAATAATAACAATAATAAT
>CAKALG010016443.1:0-12335 GCA_916700815.1 Helicolenus hilgendorfi
GCTGAATTCGAGCTAACCACTAACTGAAGGTCTGTCTCCGTCTCCCAGGGCTACGGCACACTTTACTCCCGTCGGAGTAGTCTCCTGGCAGCGGTCGGGACGAGGCGACGGTATGAGTTGTTCTCTCGTTTCTGCCACTTTGGATTTAATCCAATAAACATACATGGACCACGGATGTAGTATTGACAAACCCTCGGTGCAGCTCTACTTCTTCTTTCTCTTGACTGAGGGCAGACTGGACGCTACAGTGACTATCGCCTCTCAAGGAACAAGTGGTATTAGATTATAGGCCGGACTGGGGCTACTCAGTTAGAATGCTAATTTCAGTAGATATCTCTGCAACACAATACATAGACGTCTTGGACATAACGTCAACACGGTAACCTTTTCATATTCTGTTGATAATGTTATGAAAGCTTTAAACTAAAATGCTGGCCCTTTCTTACACATAGCACCTTTAAACTGTGGCTGAAGGTCGTCCCGGTCTTTTCCTCCACTTGTTGTCATGCAGGCGGCAACGATAGGAACAGCATACATTTTAGGAGCCGTTGTACCAAACCTGTAAAGATGCCTCTTTACTTCATAAAAGTGTTTTATAGGCCCTGATGTTTTAATGGTGTTTACAAGGTTTGGATTAACGCAAGCTTTCTGTCAGAGACACATGACCGGTGCTTCTGAGCCTTCGCAGTCTGGCACTCAACTTTCTTCAGACCTGTTTTATGCTTTGATAAAACATGCCACTTATTCACATATTGCGCAGTTTGAGAGAGTTTGCAGCCAAGACGTAGCAGTGAGGAAGCAGTGTTATGGTAAAGTGGGCGAGTGATGAATTAAAATATGTTCTCCTTCTCGTTTGTGTTCCATGGAGGCGTGTTATTTGCTTGTTAAACTGACGGCAAAAAGGTTTCAGTGTCCCCTTGGAATACCACACGGTGTAATGTGTGTTGTGTTTGTAAAGGAGTAATTATCAGCAATTATGGTTTTCTTGTTTGTTTGTTTGTTTGGTCTAACATGCTGAGCTTTGAGTCAATAGAAAAGAAATCTTGACTTTGCATGTAATACATTTTGGGGAAATTCACAAGAGGGGGTCATCATGATTTTAAATTATTTAAAAGTGTATTAAACAGCTTACTAGAGCTGCACAATTACTGCAATTGTGTCCAGCGTTTTTTTTAACATTATAGATTATTGATAAGCTATTATTATGCAACAAATTCTGTGGCTAGTCATAAAAGAGCCAGAAAGGATGACCAAAGAGAAGAGTCAGAGTCAAATGTACTGATTTGATGTGAACAAGATTGGACTTGATTTATAGATTTGCACATTTTAAGCCAGTCTTATTCATAAAGGTTTATCATACACAAAAGTGCAGTTGTCAAAGATGAATGAATACTCATGACACAGTAAAGAGCACTGTATTGAGCAAAATAATTGTGGTTATCAATTTACCTATATCCATGCCGCCTCATGATGATGTGCTCATTTATTTTATAATAATAATAATAGCTTTATTTATAGAGCACTTTTCATATATGAGCTATAGCTCAAAGTACTTTATGAAAGAATATAAATTTCAAAGGCAGATAGGCATTAACATTATAAGAGTGCAATAAGAGGACAGTAGATGCTAAAATATATTAGCGAAATAGATTTAAAAATAGTTAGGAATAATATAACATAAATAATAACAATTAGAATTAATTGATTATAATTTCAATCATTAATTATAATCTAAATTAAATAAATAGGTTTTCAGCTGTTGTTTAAAAATGTTCACAGAGCCTGCATCTCTTATACCGTTTGGTAGGATATTCCATAATTTTGGAGCATAGTTAAAAGAGTAAAGACATAACACAAAACAAACACCGGCATCTTCAGTTGTGCATTCATGTGGAAAAACATGGAAAACACTGTTATACTGGTAGACATCTCTGCAATTTACTGCACAAACTACATGTTTTTTTTTACAAAAGTCACCACAGACCAGCTGAATATATAAAACAATTCTGCTTTAAAATCAGATCAGGTGTCTTTATGATGCCTTCAGGCTTTGTTTAATGTTACGTCCTCCATGTCCAGTTCCTCATAGTGTCCCAGTCAGTGTCTGTTTTACCTTAATGACACCTACTGTACAGGAGAGCATTTGTACATCCACAGACTCTTCAATTCTGATACCCTTAACTTTTTCAGGATATTAATTCCACCTGGTTTTCTTGATGTTTTCTAACCAGGAGGTAGCAAAGTTGTTGTATCACGTGAAGAAGTCAAAACTCTATATTGGAAGAATCTAACTTATACTGATGTTTATCAAACCTGGACACAGACTTGCTGTGTCTGTTTTTGGAATAAAAGAGTAAAAATTCACATGCTGTTCTTAACCTTTCTCACCTGTCTCGATCCCAGTTCTCCCGCTGTTTTGTGTTAATGTGTCTGCTTGTGGCACCAGTGGCCTATTCATCCTTTAACAGAAGCCGACACTGGGCGCTGTGTTTATAGACATCCAAAAACGCTGTCAGTCACCGTGATGATGTGTTGTGCTGCTCGTGGAGCATATCCATCCCAGGTATGGGGCTCCATACCTGGGATGGATATGCTCCATAGGCCCAGTCCATTAACACATCCACCACTGACCCATAAATCACTGTCCAAGGCCTCCTCAGACAGCCACAGCCTGTTGGAACATTCTGGCCTCCTCCACTATTCACATATGAACCACTGCAGATAAATCAGATCCTTCTCTCCAACAAGTTCCTCTCCTCCTGTTCATCCCCTCTCCAGTCTATTACTTTAAAAGTTTATTTCTATGTTTTTGCTTTGAATATTTGTACATGGTTTGCTAAAATCAAGTACACAGACCATCATCTCAATGAGGTCCGAAATGAGAATATGAAGTGACTGTGCTTTGGCCTGTGCAAGGAAAGCAGGATGCAGTTAATTACTGCACGAGGTTCACCGTGGTGTCAGCGTGTCTCTTGAAGTAATACGTGTGCGGTTCTCCGACGCCGGAGCTGCCGACCCCTCTTACACTCATGAAGAAGCAGCCAGCCAGCTGTCTCCAGAAGTCTGCTCCCCCTGTCAAAGAAATGGAGTCGTTGTGGTCTGCGTGATGAGGCTTTATCCCATCCCCTCGACAAATTAACTCATTAATGATTGATTTAGATTGAACATGTATGAAGAAACCATTCATCTATTCATGGAATCTCATTTGTCCTGTTTTATGGAGTGATGCTTTCGACAGGAAGTAGCAAAATGGAAAAACCCAATCGTCCAGGAAAGATAGGCTTTTTTTTTTTTTTTTTATTAATGCCTTTCTCTGCATCTGCTTCACAATTCTCCAGAAAGAAGAATTCATTTGAGCTTTTTCTACGGCACAAAACGATGATGGGTACTGATTAAAACTATTCTTGTACTAAAATTGAAATGCAAGATATGCCATTTTACATGATTATCATTTTTACATGTGCACAGGTCTGTGAACCCCGACTGTGGCGGCGTTCTTAAGCTTTTATTCACCCCATTGTTACTCCCGCTAAAAAGTAATTTTTTGTTCCTGCACACCTCGTACTCTTGGCATGGAATATGGGACAGTGAATGTCAGCACTAAGAATGTGAAGTACTTCATAGCAAAGGATGCTCCTCTTCCTCAGTCCCGTCTGGAGCAGAGTGAATGCCAGCAGGAAGAACATTGGATGAAGAAGAAAAAGGGAGACAAGAAAAAGCGAGTGCAGGCATGGAGGGGAAGATGGAGTGGAGGAGTGTGGGGGGGGGATGATATAAACCTGAAAGAAAAGATGCCAGCTCATTAAACATGTACAGTTGAGAGACAGGGTGTGAAGAAAGGGCTAAGAAAAAGGGAAAGAAAAGTTTTCTCTCTCCTGGGCTTAGAAGCAGCCAGCTCGGGCATGGCCGTACCCCGTTGGTCTCACGCAGAGCAACAACCCTCTGTTCTGTCAACACGAGTACACAGTGTGTCATCATTGATAAACCCTCTGTGAAAACGAATACAGTTTAGTTCACAGGAAAAACAGATAATGTGGCAGGGGCAAGATCAGAGAAGAAAAAGGCTGGGCTTTAGAGGGTTTCCATGCAGTGGCGCTGATTACTTTTCTCCTCTCATGTGTTACTAAAACATACATTAACAAGAAACGCTGTAGCATGTGGATGTGGTCTTTAATGGAGAGGACCCCATTATTTCTTGCTACAGAGGCAGTGTGAGATAATATCAGCTATTACATTTTCTCAGAAGTCATAGAGGCCTCTGCACAAAGAAAAGTGCCTCCTTTTTGCAGGCTGTGAGTGTGTCTGTTAGGCCGCTATTGTGCAGTTTTGGTCTTCACAGCAGCAGTAATAGCAGATGGGAAAGCTACATAAAACGATTTGGGTTATATGGAAGTGAGGGGATTTAAAATAGTTTAGTAATTCTTTTAGTTGTTTTTTTTAAATAGTACTTTTCTATGTCTTTCATTTATCCTCCTTCACTCTAAATGTATCAGTGTAGTATTAGTATTATGTGTTCTCTGATAGCTCGCAAGGACAAGTTAATCATTATAATTTTCAGGATTTAGGCTTGACGGCTCTGACAGTCTGAAGCCTGTTTAATAGCTTATTCAGAGAATGGAACAGGATCTTTTTGAGGCAAAATGTGTTCTCATAAGTCTGTGAAATAACTGCCCTGATAGGACTGTAATTACATTATGAAGCCATTATCAGTTGGCAGGTTTCCTAAGAAACTGTCCAATGATATGATCCGCCACGCTACCCTGTATTCCAGCAAGCACAACACTGTGCTTAGTGAGGCAAATATTACATCACTGAACTGCACAGATGAGTGTCGCATTTTCATCAGACCGGTGTTGCAAGTATCAAATGTTGTCAGCAGCAATTAATGGCATTGATTGATTTAAGGATTTGGTCTTTAGTTAAGCACATTTCCCTGTGCAGTAACTAGATCAGGGAATGCCTCTCTCTCTTTTTACATCTGGCTCAGGTGAATTGAAGACTCCAAAGTATCCAGAGTTGAGTGTGCATCATGTTGTTTGTCTGTCACCTAATTCATATTGCATTCGGGCAGAGCAAATTAACGTATTACAATGAGCGACGTGCAGAGTAAGTGACATTGTATGTGGGGCAGCCATTATTGAATGTTACATGGTATATTATAAGAGTATAAAGAGCGTAAAAAGTCCTCAAAGGGCGAATGCGTTAAACAAACACAGGACTTTCAGCCAGGAGGCCGTTGTTTGTGTCCCGTGTGAAACCAAAATAAACGTTGAGTTTATCATCATCTTTTTTTAACCTTAACTAAGTAGTTTGTTGCCTAAACCTAACCAATCGTTGCACACTTACAGTATAATCACGTGGCATTGTGCATTTCAGCAAACGTGATGCGCGGCTGTTACGAAACATATCTTTGTTCAGAAACATCAACATTCAACCATGGTTTGCAGAAACGTACAATGCCAACATTCTTTTCTGGTGATTGGGTTGCATATTGAGGTAAGCTCCAGTCCTCCTGTGACCCGCGATGAGCTTGAGTCGCTGCCATGCTGGCTGCCTGCTATCATCTATATCTGCATTTCTGGCGAAGGTGCCTCCCTCCTCTGGTGCTGTTTCTGTGGTTATCATAATGAAGGAATGAGCAGAAGATAGGATTCCCTGTATCCTTGTTTAAGCATGATATGCGGCTGCATGGTTCTGAAGAATGTGTCTTTGAATGAGTTTTGACAATCACTTTGCTGCATGTCCAAACTGGTAGCACAGTGCATTATTCACTCATAATGCACTCTTTGTGTAATGCTAATACCTCCTGCTTGTTCCAAACGCCAATGACATTTTAGCACACTTGTCACTGCATAACCCAATTTAATGCCAGTCTACTTGTCCAACCCTCAATGGCAGTCCAAATGTTGTTGCTCTCTCCCAAAACAGATTGTGTGTGTGCGCATTTGTTATTTGTGTATCTGGAAGAGAAACACATAAAACTTTTGAGTAAATATCCGTAAACGAAACTCTCTTAGAGAAGTAAACATCCTTCACTATGCACCATCTTCATGTGAATTTCTGTGACACATCTTTTGAAAGTGTCCAGTATGATCTATCTGTATGCATTCCTCGATGTCAGAGTACCGACTTCAGTGCGTTTCCATTCCATCTGGAGCGTTTTCCAAATAAGAAATATTAACCACGGGCCATAAAGTTTCACTAGGTCAATGACGGCGATGCGGGGGGCAGCAAGCAGCTGCTCGGTCAAGAAAAGTAGCAGCGGATTTAGTGGACAGAAAGCACTAGGATCTCACATTGCGAGGAGAAGACTTGCTCTCACATTATCAGCATTCACATTACAGGCTCATTAACAAGAATAATGGAGCTCAATAAAAGCAATCAGGCTCTGAAATAAACTACAATTAAACAACCTTATTTTTCCCCATTAGAGGAAGAGCACCCCTCTGGGCAGGAGAAGAAGGACATTGCTTCAGTCTTTTCCCATCTGCTGCAGACACATTATTACTGTGCACTCGTGACAGTCACGCACTGTAAACATCAGGCGAAGACAAACAGGACAAAGAGGATTTTTGAGTGTTCCTGTTGTTTGAAGGCGTCATAATGCTCCTGCCATGCTAAACAAACACATCCCAAAGCTGTTAATGTCTAGTTACACTGCACAAACACACTGTGTACTGTTGTCTTTCTGCAGAGTATCATTCCCTCCATAAATCCATCCAAAGCCCCAGCATGAAGTGCGGACTGTAGTGCGCAAACATGTCGCAGGGCTTTGCTTTGGGAGCTGCAGCGCCAGGACGGGCCTGTCTGCTTAGGGGCTATAATTTAATTGAGGGATTAGCATTACTGTGCAGGGTATAATATACTTCTTTCAGCACCTGCCATTTAACCTTGCTGGTGGTGAGCAGGACTTGCAGGAACAGAGAGAGGGGTTAGCTTTAATCGTCAACATGCTGCATGGAGCCCTGAACGGCGGCTGGGGGGTTTCGAGCCCCCCTTATTGATTCCAACAGATGGCAGAACCAGAGAGAGAGTTTTTCCGCTGACTCGATGCCCAGATGAACAGCAGTGGAGAGCTTGCCATGGCTTCATTAAATATTCACTCGCAGCGACAACACACCAAACATTAAGCACACACAGGCAAGACACAAAAGAACCACAATAAAAGTGCCACTGTGTGTGTGTGTGTGTGTGTGTGTGTGTGTGTGTGTGCAGATATCTGAACACAACATAGAGCCATATCCAAGGAAAAAGACATTTACCTCGTTCCCATGCCTTTTGAAATATTGAACGGTCGGTCAGTAACAGTGGCTTTCATAGCTCAGTGAGCTTGATGATACAAGTCGGAATTATATTAAATATTCATTCTGAACTTATTGGTTCATTTTTTTTTCCTTTCAACATACTTTCTGAGCATCTACTTGGGAAGGATTTGCCATCACATCTCCAACAATTATCATTATCAATCAGTCTCTTCAATCACACTGCTTCAGAGAAACTGTAATTTAGCACTTCATAAAGCAGCGACGGAACGAGTTGTGATGAGCCTTGGGAGGATTTGTGTAGTCTCGGCTCGGAGACTGCCGCTATGCATGCAAAACACTCGCTGCGAACTTGGACCACCTGAGGATCTGTTTATGTTGGCAATTAACTGGAGGAAAGATGATTGTTGGGCAGGTCAGTGAAATAATTACAGGGCTTAGGCAATGTCAGGCGTCACATTAGGCCACATCAAGACCTGTCTCTGCTGTCCAGAATTAAATATGAAAACATGCAAATGAGGCTTCATGGCTTTGTAGGGATGCACTTCCTGTAGCACTGCAATAACAAGCTCATTGGGATGCAGTGCTACTTGTGTGTTAGCTGTTATTTATTCTTGCAAAATGCCTATTTTTAATCTCTACTGGGATTTCCAGACCAGCTTATTCTGAAGCGACAAAATGCCGTTAAAGCATAAAATGGTTAAAATTGCAGTAATTATTTGAAAACGTATGTGATTTGTTAGTTCAAAGAAACACCATGGGTTAGTGGTTAGATTCCTTCTGTGTCCATGCATGTTAGGTTTATCATATATGTATGCACTTCCAGTGTAATAAAGCACATTATAGGAGAGGCGACCCACCAAACTGCATGTTAGATTATGTGAGTATTCACAGTGTAGGCTTTACCACGGATGAATACCCAGTATTAACACTTATATAGTGCTATTCTTAACATTATACAACCGCGTGTCCTTGAGCCTGATTCTCTATTCAGTGATCTTATGGGGACAGGAAGATGTAAAGTTGAAATTTTATGAGTTTTGTTTTGTAATGTCTTTTATTTGGCAGATGCGGTTTAACAGAGCTCGCAGCTAATTTAATTGTGCATAACTGTTCATGCTTGATTTTCAATGTGTGCTTGAGAGAAGGGAAGGAGGAGTGGGAGGGAGAGCTTTAGGAGACGCGAGCTTTGTAAACACATACAGCTGTATCCTCTTAAAGCAGGCCCTGTGGCTACCCTCTCTTCTTCTTCTCTGTGTGTAAGCTATCATGTACTTCTGTCATGATAGGGGGCAATGAAACTCAGGGCACAAATGGCAGTTATTAGTTATGTTCCACAGTTTCCCCTCTCTCTCTCTTTCCCTCACTGTTCCCTGTTTACTCTACTTTGTTTGGTTGAGGGGGAAACATTTTTTATACAGCATCATTGTGGTCGTTGCTGAATATGATTAGTTTCTGTTTTGGTTTCTGTTTTCCTAGTATATTTTGTTTCTCCTTAAATGTATTGTGCTGAGGGAGCAAAGAATAGACGAGGACCCACAAATCAGTCTTATTCTGAAATGCCCAGTCACTGGTTATTGTTTGATGCTCATTATTTTGAGTTTTGTGTCTCTCTGTGTTTATTCAAAGCCAGGACTTTGTCATGCTGTACTGGATTCTGTACAAGCGGGTCTTAGGCTAGAGCTCTTTCTCTTTGTTTGGATGTCTCCCTCTCCGGGATCACCAGACTGTGCAGCATAAATCTGATTGGCAATGCATCACTGCGGCAATGTGTTTTTCTTTCACGCAGAGATACTAAGTGTAAACTGCTAACAGAGACACACTGAAATGGCAAATGTGAGGAAAGAGATGGAAAGAGATGTTAGAATTAGTGGGGATTCTTTGAAAAAAACAAAAAAAACGTTGCTCCATTCACTGTAGGCAAATATTGGATCTTAACTTTTGTTATTTTCCCATGCTTTTGTGTCTAAGTGACTAATGGGGACAAAGATTTTTGAAATTGGTCCAGTATTGAGTGAGAACGCTGCTGACGGCAGTTGCTAAATGGGCTGTAATGTACAGTAATCGCTCAGGGCAATTCCTCACCATCAATGTATATCCACTATAAGTGCTTGTTTTGCCCCCGACGGGCTCTAATTGTTATTATAATTGTCTGACAACATTATGGAAAGGAGCCTACAGAGAAAGAAAACCTTTTCTTTACCTTTCGCTTGATCCGGTCTGTTTGTTTTTGAGTCTCGCTCAAGGAAAAGTCTCGTTCTGAAATCTTCGTCACATACACATTGTCGAAATCAGCTAAATATTCAACCATGACATTGAACATCTTTTGAATAACACTAAGCTTTCTGTACTCCAACCATAGACAGTATATATAGATGGACAACATGTCTCCACCTCCTCCCACTCTACAAAAGTGAAGCCAAAATATCCATTACGAGAGTGGCCATCTTGAGATTTTGACGTCCTTTGGAGCCAGAGTCTGCGCAATAGTGATCGGGCGGCTGGAGCCACGGTATTGAGGTCCCGCCCACTTACTTTGCCCGAGCCAATCACGAGCTGAGTATAGCCACCATAGCTGCTACGTTAGCACCATGGTAGCTGTTTGGCTAGAAAGACACAACAACTAATCATAATATAACTACATTTATGATCAAATTGACACATGTTCTATTACACAGACTTGTGAGGGTTATAGAAAGTTAAAGTTACATCTCTTCTCTTGAATTTCTGTGACACATCTTGAGAATCAACCCTTTCACATTAAGGCTAATTTATTCAAAGTTAAAATCCCAAATAATGGATTATGTAAATAACTTACTATGTCTTACTTTGTGCTTTATTTACCTACAGTGCCTCAACATTTGAGTATTGTTGGACTGCTTTTATCACCATGTCAAGTCTAGTACATTTATTTTATATAATCACCATAAATGGCTTTACAATCTGTTCAACGCATGACAGCCTCTATCTTTAGACCCTGGGTTGTGTGTGCTACTGTATAGTCACTAGTGTCCTCTGTGAAGGCTACTCCATACAGATATTCTCCTGGGCAATTAGGCTCCCAACTGAACCCAACAGAGCTACTTTTTTTGCATGGGATACAATTGTCTAACACTTCTTCTTTTTTTTTTATCCTGGCTTAAATAGAGAGATGGTGTCCTCTTTTTCAACGCTTCATTTGTCCTAATGCTCTTTTAAATGGGCCCCGGCTATAGAGATGGACAAGTATTCTTGTGGAACTGCTATGTGCGATAAGTAGCCTCTCATTTGACCGCCCTTGCAGGCCAATTATAAAGCTGTAACAGGGCAACACCTCCTCAGCCCTTCTGTTATTAAACCTCTCTGGTCTCTCCCTCGGTTTCGCTTTTTGTCTCTGTCATTTTGCCTGCTGTCCTTTCCCTCTCTGTCTTTCTCTCCCTCTCCCCCTGCGGCACCGAGTAGAGAGGGCAGGCGTGGTGATGGCCAGCCCCAGTGTCCTTTAGTGTCCGATAACAGAGCCTTCCCATCAGCTGCCTGCCTCAGCCAAGCAAGGCCTGGCTAATGGATTTGGCTGGCAGGCATACATCCCTTCATCCCAATTCAGCCACCCTGCTCTCTCCCACACCTCTCAATTATTCAGTCTCCACTTCTATGCAAATGGTTTCCTATTGAAGGAAAAACCTGCCATCGCTTTCATCTGGTTGTTATGTGTGCTGATGCGTGGGACTCCGGAGACTTGTCGGCTGTGACATATGGTATAGCCGGTGAGATGGAGCGTGTTGCCTGCTTGCCGATCCCTCATCTCCTTCTCGGCGAAGCTCCATCAGACCTGAACCATTAGAGGCTGATCTATCGAAGTGCCGCTCACAAGTGGTAACACTCTCTAGCAGTTCCCTAGCAACCGCCGCAAGCGCTGGTCTCTTTCACTGTAATGCTCAGTTGCTTAGCTACAGAGACTGACAAAACTACACATGGCTGATCTCCCCATGGAGTCAAGGGGCCAAAAACCATCGTTCAGAAACCGGATCAATGAGTAGAAGCACACAGGAATTGATGTCACAACACACCATTCTCTAGCTATTTGTGAAATTCCAGTGTGGATATTACAGACATGATGTTGGATATTCTCTCTCTCACATCTCCATGTTACAGTGTATTAACCCAACACCTGGCATTCAAATTGAAACGATCACAAAGCTAGCATGTGCTTGACAGCATTTGCGTGTTGCTCCTTGGAGTCAGAGGGTGTATCAAGGGCAGTGGGTGCAGGAGAAGAGAGGATGGGGGTGAAGGTTTTGGAGGACTGTGTAATTAAGGCACATAAAACAGCCAGCCTCGCCGGCAGCAGGAAGGTGTGCTGCTGATTTAGCCCTTCCCCTCCACGCTGGCCACCTGTTAAAGGATTTATCTCCCAGGTCAGTGGTGGGCGCCTGCCATCATCAGGCAACCTGCTTCTTCTCGTTGCACAGTGGGAGAGAGGGGGGAGGAACGGGGTTGCTTACTGTATGGCAAGGAAACCTAAAGCAACAACCTTTGTTTTCCCCTTTTCTCATGTGGGCCTGCGACTTCCAGTAAGGGCAGGGGAAAAAATAGGAAAACAAACAAGTTTTGTCTTGAGATACATTTTGAGAGGTGTTGAAAGTTCCAGGAAATATATTGTTTCCCATCGCTCTGTCCCGAGTGTGTGGAGACCAATGTGCAAGTGAGAGAAACTTCCTCCTTAAGTCATCTGGGAGACATTGTGCCCTTCCAGTAGCCTACCTCAGCAATGTCACACCCCACCTTAGCAGATGCTTAAAGAAAACACCAGCAAGCGCATTTACCCCCATTTCACACTCTCATATTTCATTTTCACGTCCACTGAGGTTACCTTTCCATTTTCTTCTCCACTGCAGATACTGCAAGGTGAAAATGGTATGTGTTATCTGTTTATTTATGAGAGCTGCAGTGAGGGCAATGTATTTACCGTAGCCAAAGATCTGTGTGTGTTTTTCGAAGACGTCTCAGAGGTAATTTCATGAATCTGTAGTTAGACTTATGCTAACAAGGCCTGGGTAGACACACCCCCAGATGGCGGCATGTCTCTGCCCCCCT
>CAKALG010016445.1:0-17174 GCA_916700815.1 Helicolenus hilgendorfi
TATATATAACCGTTTAAGTGTACACTATAGTTAGAATATTTTCACAGCTTATCTTGACATCAGACAGCCCTTTCCTTCTTCTTTCCGACAGCGAACTGAACTGAAACCTATGCTCTATCTAAAGCCAGCAGGGTCAGATAACAAAAACAGTACGATAAGTTTCACTTTCAGTTCACCGTTGGACAATATTTTCATATAGCGCTCACTTAAACTGATAAATTCTTTAGGGGAGCCGTTCTTGTAGGTGGCTAAAATGTTTTTCTGCCGGCCCCACCACAGCAATACATGTTTCTCGATTCTGGGGGCACGCCGACGGGCTACTATGGATAAGTACCTGTACAACCCCACTTCAAAACACCCGAACAATCCCTTTAAGTCTTACAGAGCAGAAATGGAATAAAGGTACAATTTTGTATAGGCAAAAAAAAAACTTTTTTTTACCATATCATACAAATAGTAATAGCTATTTTGGCAATCGTGGATGCATGACTTGTATTAGAAATGGCCCTGGACTAAGCTTTGAATACAAAGTTACCACGGGGAAACATCTCAGCATATGCAAATCATACTTTCAACACAACCTTTTTCACTTTAAGTGTCCAAACAAAAATACAGACATACCAATATATAAATATTAGGGCCACGTCGATTCAATATTTTATAACAAACCTCTGTTTTTGCTTAACACTCTTTAAATAGGAGTATGAATTACAATAAGATGAGCGCTTGGTACCTCAGAGTCGCCCGAGTCATTCTTGGTGTCGCTATCTTCATCACTGGATTCGTCTTCACTACTGTCACTGCTGTCTGTATCTTCAGCCAACTGCTTAACACTGGAAATGGTATTGTTTCTGGATTCATCATTAACTGGTTTGCTCTCGTCTGCTTTAGATTGCTGTGTGTCATCTTTTTCCTGTGAAGTGGAATAAAACGAACCTGTTAAAGCTTGCAGTTTGGTGAATAGGGAAGAATAAAGATGTTGCAAACACTGCCCATTACCTCTTTATCTTTAATGGGGTTCTGTTCTTCCTTCTCTGACCTCTCAAGCTGTTTTCTCTCTTTCTGTTTCTGTAGGACAGGAATACACAGAATGAACTGTAATTTACACAATTTGACATTAACTCAATACTATGAAACTCCTATTGGAGATTGCAAAATTTACCTGCTTTTTAAGTCGCTTCTTCTGAGCCTTTTCTTTGCCTTTTTTCGCTTCTTCTAATAATCTGGCTCTTCTTTCAGAGTCCTAAAGAAGTTGCAAAAAAATATTGCATTGATTTCAGCCACTTGAACACCGTAGAATCACTAAGAATGCTATCTATTTGACAAGATAGACAAAATAAAAGTGAACTTACACTCTCCCTTGCCTGAACTTTTACAGCGGGTGGGTAATGGAGTGGAAGCTGACAAACAGATCTGGATGACCGTGTACGGTTCCCACTTGATCCTCTGTCGCTACTCCTGTCAGAGAGCCTTGGGTATCCATGGAAGTTGTTATGACCATGTGCCCAATTGCCAGTTCCATAATCATCCTCGTCTTTACCATCTCGCTCATCATCGTAATCCATATTTGCTGGGAAAGAGCATGTTTAAATTACTGAATAAGTGTGTAAAGCCTTAAATTAAGTTTAAAGCAATTTCACAAATAAAACACTGAAAACAGACTTGTGTGTGATGGGAGATGTGATATCTGCTTACCAATAAGGCCAAGTCTTACTATCCTTTGAAAACCAGGACGACTCTCAAACAAATCCACAACCCTTTGCTAGACAGGAGAAAGAGAGATGTAAATGTTAGTTTTACGTAGTTTCTCACAATCATCACATTAGCTCAGCACCTTCAGTCTTGAAACTTTAATTGTCCTCCATTTAGACCCCATTATACACGAAACAAAACAAAGGTTGGTGAGTTGCTGAGGCTGTCCAAAGCTGCGTGCCAATGCCAGCACTGAATGTGATCTCTGGTTGCAGTGAGTTAACACTCGAGCACTGCGGCACTGGATCCTTAAGTTTTACTTTCCTTTACCCACCGGAAGCTGACTCACTAATAAACACGTATAGGGCCAACAAATCTGGAGACTCGAGACTGCATCTAATTTGGTGACAAATTGTATGTTCTAACTAGGGCTGACCCGAATGCTTTGATGCTTGGAAGATTCTAGCGTTGACATTGTATTCAACCTCCAAATCAATATTTGAATGCTTAATTTTTTTCTTTTAATACAAGTACGTAATGATAAAGTACAGATAAAAGTACTAAAAAAAATCCCACATACTGTTTTAGCGTACTAAATAGCATGTTAGTATAGAATTTCGGACATATGTAGAAAACTGTCATAGTATTAAGAACGCACCGCCATATGCATAAAATCTGAGTAAGTAATTTTTTTTTATTATTAATTTTTTTGCAATCAGAATAGTAGGATTTGCTTTTATCACAGAGGACACATATCTTTGCAAATACAATAAGTATTGACTGTTAATCTTTTCTTCTAAACTATTAATTCAAAATCAATACACGTTTTTTGAGAATCGATACAGTATCACATACGTTATTATGATCAAATGGGTGACATTTCCAGAAAATTTGTTTTTCTCCATTGTATACAACCAAAAATGTAACTATGCACACAAGTCTGAAAACTTTGAAGCTCATGTATCAACAAAAAGACTAAACTCTGAGCATAATTACATAGTTTTCACTCAAATAGAAAGTCTAAAACAAGTGAAATCTTAAAGGTCCCATATCGTGCTCATTTTCAGGTTCATACTTGTATTTTGTGTTTCTAGTACAACATGTTTACATGCTGTAATGTTCAAAAAAAACTTTATTTTCTTCATACTGTCTGCTTGAATATGCCTGTATTTACCCTGTGTCTGAAATGCTCTGTTTTAGTACATTTCAACAGAATTGCGTTGCTTGGCAACAGTTTGGGTCCATGTTTACTTCCTGCTGATGTTATTCACATACACTGCAACAGGAAATAAACTGGGACACATTTAGAATGTTTACGTTTAAAACCGTGTAATGGTCTAAATAGTTGGGGACAAAGGACGACGGTCTGCAGGACAGATAATAATGCATTCAAAACACTTTCATAGACTAAGCTACTGGAGTAACCCTGCACTATATTCATTTTTAACAGTCTCTTTTGCACTTTTTTAATAGTCGTGTATCACAGCTGTTACCCTGCACTATATTCAGTTTTAACAGTTTTCTTCATCTCCTTGTATTTTTATATCTGGTATATTTTTTGTACTTTGTATTTTGCACTACAAACTTTTTTACTGCCTTTTTACTAATATGTTTTGCACTATGGAACTGTGATGCTGAAAACTTGAATTTCCATCGGGATCAATAAAGTTACTATCTATCTATCTATCTATCTATATAGCGTATATTTGTGACATCACAAATGGACAGAAATCCTAACAGCTTGTTTCAAATGCACAATTTGTGAATACGGGCTGTGTGTATTTCTCCGTATATCGAGCCCTTCGGTACTTTCACAGTATTTATAAAGCACTTAATCCTGCTTTATAATGTAAAATACATAAAAATATTACTTTTTACAATATGGGACCTTTAAGTTTTTGTTTGGATTAGACAAACAAGATATAAGGTGAGCTTTGGCAGCCTGGCCACTTTGACTTGTAATATAAGTGTGTTGTCAAACCACTGTGAGTCATCTGTATCTTTGCCAGGAAAGGCAATTTGGCTCATAGTTTAGTATGACCAGTAAAGTGGGACAGCTACGCACTTCTGACTGCAGGATGTACACCGGAAGTGAGTTCAAACACTGTGTCAAAGTGTCCCCAAACAAACATTTGAGATCAAAGTTTAGCCTGATGAATCCACAACTGTCTTTCAAGGACAGGATGGACAACGTTTGCTAGGACATATTATCCTCCATACTGAGAGCAGCATCATATCCATGCATCCAACATTATAACCCAAATATCTTTGATGTGTGTGCCTAAAAGCTGAGGATAGTTTAAAAGGTATACTTACGACCATTCGGATATCTGTAAACTCTGAAAAAGAGGAAGACAAAGTAGAGTTAAACACAACCCAACATGTTGTTTATATCAGTATTTATGCGGAAGCTATCGTTAGCATATTAGCTAAACTAGCCTCTAACTTCTTCTGACAGGCTAATAGAGCACTTTTCTTACCCGTCTCCTCTTTAAATACCTCCATGTTTAGTAACACACGCCCTCCCGCGGCTTCATATACTCCTAACTGCGAGTTAATCGCACGCAAAGTGGCATTAGTTTAACGCTAATGTTAGCAGCACCTAAACTTTTGCGGCGTGCATGTTGTTTGCGCGCGCTCAACTAGTTTTCTGTCTGCATCACGTGACCGGAAGAAGCTTGTGTGTCGTTGTACGCATGCGCGCTGAGACGCTCATAATTCAAAGGTTCAAGGATCATTTATTCTTCAGAGTTTTTTTCTTACATAAAAGCCCTTAAAGTCATGAAAAACAAAAAATGCTTTGAAACTTCTTAGTATAATAGAAGAATATTAATTACAGGTACAGCCCTATAGCCCTTAATTTAATTAATCATTATTTTCATGTATAATTTTACATATTTTATCTGTTCTTGTTCTGTATGCACCTTGTCCTTTTACTGTAATGCAATGATCTATGAGCCATGTTGTTTGTAAATTTGAATTTGTTCAATAAAAAAAAATGCATTCAAAAAAATCAATAAAGCGAAAAAGAAAAAAAAAGAGAAAAAAGCTCTGCCTGGAATGTATGACAGCTCAGACTCGATAAAAGTTATACTTACAAAATACAGTTGTAACCTAGTCCATTTATGCTACACAATAAAAACATGACAAAACAAAAAGTGTAGTAGACTAACAAGCTACTAGATCAGGGGTCAGCAACATGCGGCTCCGGAGACACATGTGGCTCTTTAGCCCCTCTCCAGTGGCTCCCTGTGGATTTTTAAAAATGGAAATGAGTAACTGTTTTTTTTCTCGTTAAGTTATGACTTTATTCTGGAAATCTTTTTCCCTCAATGTGGCCCTAATACTCCGTAGTACATTTGCACTTGGGCCCTCACTGCATTAGACTTATATACTATATTCTTAGACTATAAACTGTTACCTTCATCACAATGCTCAAATGTTTTGCGGCTGCAGACAGATTTTTCTTCTTTTTTTTGCCTAAAATGGCTCTTTTGATAGTAAAGTTTGCCGACCCCTGTACTAGACTAATATATTTTGCATGTATATGTTTAAATAATATTTCATTTCATGTTTAATTTATTTCATGTGAATAGCTATTTTCAGGTTTTCTTACCCTTTTGCATGTCTCTCTTGCTGGTGTAGCATTTAAATTCACCTCAAGGATCATTTAAGTCTTATATGGTAGGCTAAATCAGTAGAAAAGCCTTTTCTCACTCAATTGCTTTACCCATCCTGATCAAATTGAACATAAAGTGACATTGACAATTCCAAGATTATATTAAATCTTTAATGCATCACTCAGTTAATAATTAGCACCCACGCATTCATCACTTTATTAAGGATTTCAAGTAGACAGCAACCTGTAGTTTTAAACAGCTACCTGTGGAGCCATTAATAGGAATAGGAAAATACTATAAATATCTTTCTTTAGAGGGAAACCGTTGAATGTGGAAATGTTTCACTGGAAATGTTTAATTTATACATATACATATATTATGTAATGTTTGTTTCTCTGTACATTTTTTACATAAAGTACAGGGAATGGCACATCCAATGAATCAAACATAATTCAGTAGTCAGCACATTTTATGTTGACAAAAACTGAATAAACAATTTGATAACATGTATTTTCAAGTACCCGTGATTAGGTCATTGTTGCTGCTTCTGTGCACAGTCCATGTGCCCGTAGACTTCACAATCTAATGTTAAAATTTAATGCAAAGACATTCTGAGACCTTTTTCAGATGACAAATGCTTTGCTAAAGTAGTCTGAGTATTAAAAATGTTAGAATTAATTTATCTTTGAGACCAACAATGCGATTACATAAAAATTGTGCATTCAGTAACTCAATTTAAAAATACAATCACTTTCACAACACGTGAGTGAACGAGCAGCTGCAGCGCTAGCTTCCTTTTAACTCGCGAAGCAGCCGTCTTTGGTCAAGTCCTGAGAAACAACCTGACCTTATCTCTTCGCCTTAGAATTGAAAAGGTCAAGCCTGGGTCACAAACTCTCAAAGGGTTATCAGTTGAGTCTTCATTATAACCTGGATTTGAAGTTTTTTGAGAATATTCGTAGGAAACTGCCACCCGTCTCTCCAGTGGGAATCTTCACTTGTTATTCTATCGTCCTTCCGTGGCGTACAGAAAAGGAGATGAGTCTGTGGTAAGTGCAGCAGAGGAGGATGATGGCTCCTACCACCATGCCACAGATGAGGCTGAAGGCCCAGCGGGGTCCCAGGAGGGTATAGGCCTGGGAGACAAAGACTGGGCCCAATGTCCGCGCTCCGCTCCCTGACGCTGTCAACCACCCCATGTACACACCCTGCAGAAAGCAACAGGAAACATCCACACTCTGGGTTCTCAGAAGATGCATTCATTTGATATAATCATTTTATGAAGTTTCAAAGTAAAACAACATTTTGAGAAATGTATGTATAGGCACATTCAAAGTGGTTTAAAGCAGCCTAATAATTAACCACTACCCTCCAGTCTTCTTACCTGAGGTTTGGGTCCGAGGATTTTGGAATACAGTGTGTAGGACATCACGTTGCAGGCCGGGTATCCCACCCCGATGAGGATGTCGGATGAGATGTACTGGGCCAGATTGATGGCAGGAGTATACTGGCACCAGGTCTGTTCATACGGGCAGCCTGTCGGCTCTAAAGAGTTGTTGGAGGCTATCGTGTCTTTAGATATTTCACTGACCAAAGAATGGTTTTTGAGGTCTGTATTTTGAAAAGAAAAGCAGAACCTGAACACTTGGATTCTCAGCCGTACTGCTAATGTTCAACAGTTATCCAGTGTAACTCGAATTGTCACCACTACAAACACTAGGACATTTCAAAATCTGTAAAAAAAAATCTCAAATTATCAAAGCCAAAAGGTCAAAACAGTATTATTTCAATCAAAAAAGGCAGCAGACAGAGCCAAACAAGCAATTAATTACTAACAACAGAGGAAACAGAATCAATCTGTGTTATTAAAACAGAGTATACCTGCCCACTGGATTTTAGGGTAATGATTTCCCCATGGAAGCAGGATAAAAAAGCCACAGAATATAATGGCCAAGCCTGCTAGCAACACAGGGCGATCCCCGACCCTGAAAGGAAATAATGAATTTGGTTAATCATGAAGAATATTTGACGTTGAAGTAGGGCTAGGTAGCATGTTGTCTGGCAATTCAATAAATAAATATCATATATGAAATGGTAAAGCCTATTTTTATATACTCCTGTGTGAATTAAATACTTGATAAATGAAAGGAGGTGAACAATAAAGCTGAATGAATGAATGAAAACATCCTGCACACTGCTGTTAGAAAACACTACTCACAATGTATTTTAACCAACACTTGGGTTCAAAGTGAACATTTACACATTACCTGTACCCTCATTCTGCAGAGAGAACCCTGCCATGAGCTCTATGCACTATTATATTCTGGGTTAATGGAGCTTAGAGAAGCTAGTGACTGGTTGTGATTGGTTGTCCAGTTTGTTAATCACATTGAACTGAGTGGTAATGTAAAGAGTGATGTAAAAAAAAAAACACAATCTTCAAATGATAGACCTTTTCACTCAAAATATTTCACATCAGATTTTCTGAGAAATTTCAGTTAGTGTGTGCTTGTTATTATCAATTTAGACAATGTAATTGTGTATCACGATATCTGATTTCATCACGATATTCAATTGAAAGATGATAAATTATCATATTGAATTAATGCCCAGCTCTACGTTGAAATATATTTCTATCTAATCCATACGTGCATGCGGGACGGTACCTTTGCGAGGCCACTTTCACAACTAGAAACACCAAAACGGATTGAAATCCAATGCCGCAGATGATGATGCCATTGTATAACACCGCTTCTTTCCTTGTCCAAGCGAACATGTCCATGGACAAAGGGGTGGCAATTCTGAAAAATAACAAAAGTATACGGTCAAAAAGTTTAAAACTTTATATAACCAAGTTATATTCTAACTTGGCTGCCTCAGTAGTCTGTAATGAAATACTTACGTCTCAAAGACAGCAAAGATGAACATGACGATGAAGAAGAGGATGTTGGAGGTCAGGACCGCTACCTGATCAATGGTTTCCTCAGTTTCTTCACTAACGTCATCAGTATCTACAGGAAAGGGAAGAAGATAATAAAGGCTTGAACCAAAAAACAAAGACCAATATCTTGCATCGACAACTACAAATGTAATCTATACTAAAATCTATAATTCTCAGAGGCACTATTAACATATGCATGGACTACGGTTGCCTTGTATCATGGGTTGCGTCCCAAATTCCATACTAACATGCTCTTTAGTACACTAAAACAGTATGTCCGTATGCAAATTGCATACTATTTTAGATCAAATATTACAGTATGCAAACACTGAACACTACGCTGGCTTAAATATCCCACAATGCAATGCGGTTGTAATGAAAACGTTCATGACAGACAACAGCAGACAATTCTGTAATGTCAATAACGCTTCAAATTAAGTATAAGATTCCACTTTGCGATTGGCGTAATACAGTTTTCAAATGTTGAACAATAGTACACATATTGGGTATAGTGTTGTCAAAAAATGACAAAGTATTGACACATATCGATACTGAATATTTGAAACGGTTTCAATACTCCTTTTCCACAGTATCTATGCATGGGTACCGGCTGCGCTTTCTGCTCTCTCTTCTCTTCTGACACCGAGTTGACACACACACCTATATTTATCTTTTAATAAAAATCAAAATTTTTATGCCCTCAATGATGTGTCAATTTTTCCATGTGGTATCGGATATCAATATTTTTCAAGGTATTGTATCAAAGTTAGAAATTCCAGAGTGAGTGAGTGAGTGGTGAAGCAAAAGAGAGAGAAAGAGAGAGTGGCGGCGATAGCAGTGAGTAACGTGATCGACTCCGGCCCAAGCAGGAAAAGTTAACAGTGTATGGTTTGTCTGTTCTGGGCTACTGTAGAAACATAGCGGACTCCGTGAAGAGGACCTGCTCCATATGTAGATATAAACGGCTTATTCTACAGTAACGAAAACACAACCATCCTTATTTTCAGGTAATTATACACAAAAAACATACTTATCTGCCAATAGATCCCACTAATGCTACACACTGTTCCTTTAAAATTTGGTTAAAAAAAAGTGAAAAAGAAATACCTTCCGATGTGTAGTTGATGGTTGGAACGTGTCTTCCATGGTCATCAACACGGTGCTCTCTGTTGACAAGAAACCCAGCAGACATCTTAACCACACAAAATAGCGTTGAGAAACTCAATACTGTACATACAGTAAACTCACAATAGCGTAGCTAAATGGAGTAAACAGTAAGAGGATCTTAATTTGATGCGCTCAAATTCTGAAATCTACGTGAAAAACAAGGAGACACACTATATACATGCCGGGAAATCCTCACCTCAGCAAAAAAACAACCAGCAGGATGTTGACGAGGCCAAAAGCTGCAGCCAGTAAAGCAGGAGCAGTGTACATGTTGAGCTGCAGGTCTATGACCTTTACCGTGACACCATGCTCACCAATGAACGATAGGCATGCCTGCAGAGCTAACAAAGATATGCAAGTGTTAAAACAAACAAACCAACAACCTTTCGCTTGTTTATCCCATCAAACACTACGTTTGCATCATTTGCTCTGTACTTTGCACTGGCTGGTTCTCATAATATGAACAAAATAGAGCCATCTTTACCTGGTCCCAGGATGAAACCCAGGGCCTGACAGGCACTCATGTTGGCCATGGCACTGGTCCTCTCCTTCAGTGATGTGGCTCCAGCAACATAAGACCTCACCACAGCAACATTACCTGCCATAAAAAAACCAAAGCGAATGTTAGGAGTTAGCTGTGTGACATGGATTACATCATAATATAGTAGAGCAGAGCCATGTGTACCAACCAACATTAAATGAAAAGGGACAGTTATTCACAGGCAGACATGTGGACAAATAATGCAAAACATATTCAGGCCTTCCCAATTCACCTGCTCCAAAGCCCACAAAGGCTCTGGACATGAGCAAGTGGAACTTGTTATTGGTACTGGGCAGGTATGCGTAGGCGTAGTAGATATTGGCTGACAGGTTGATGACGATGGAACACACCAGGGGCTCCCTGCGTGGCCGATAGTTGGACCAAAGGCCAAAAATGGGCGAGGCCAACATCTGGCCGAGACTGTAGGCTGCCACCACCCATCCCAAGAAGCTGGCATTGGCACCATCATCAATCTATAAGAAACATAAACAAAAACAAAACATGTGAAATCACGAGCGTGCTCTACAGAAGACCCTGCAGTTGACTTAGTATGATGTTGTAATGGCATTGCTACAATACAAATATATGAGACAGTTTAATTTTTAGTAGAGGCGGTTACATTTGACACAGAACTAGAATGTGACCTACTATTTAGATTTACTTTCTACTCAGTTTGACTAGTGCGCAGGTCATGTGCAGTTCTAAATCTAAAATTAAGTCGCCCAAAATGTTCTTTGTGGCTTCTTTCACTTCCTGTTTACCCTGCCAAGATTTGCCTTTTGAAAGGGAAAAAAACAAAGTTCCGTCATTTGCATTAATGACATCAGCAGAATCAGTGAACAATCTTTTACAAATGGTAAGCCACACAGTATATACTGTACCTTTTGCAAATAGGGCCACAGTGATGTGATGACAATAGTGAAACCTGAAAGGGCACATAAAACATGGATGATTCCGTGCTGTCAAAGATCCTAAACATTGTGTTATGAATCATAGCATACTAAACACAAGCCAGGCAAACACAGATGCATCATATTCACAATGACGGTATTGCAAAAACTCATGTAAGCTACTGCTCTTTTGTGGTAATTTGTATAGCTGGATTAGATGAAAAATGGACGATGTTTTGTTGATTTTGTAATTTGGTCCCTTTCTACAGGTATGCCAGATGTATTTTATAGGTATACTATGTAACAGTTGTTGGTTGCTGTTTATAAACACAAAGCATTCAAAGTTGGCGACACCTTTACAGCTCAACGAGCTGAGAAAGAGAGAGAGAGCAGCGGTGGTCGAGCAAGCTAGAGTGACTGAAGAGAGAGAGCGGCGTTAGTGAGAACAAAGCAGCAAATCAGGGAAATAAAATGTTATTTTCTGATTGCTTCCCGGCAGTTATGTTCTAAAACACAACTAACTCCACACAACTCTGCATAGCTCTGCAGGAAGGAGTTATCAGATTTTGAATGAATGCAGGCTTCCTGTCTGCAGGCTGTGGCTCAGCGGTGCTCTCATCAAACTACAGACACACACCAATCTGCACTCGCAGGGGGATCACTGGAACACATGCACAGACATAACACAACCCGTCCTCATCCGTGAAATAAGGCCGCTTTGTATGTGGAGACTTGTGCCTCGGTATCAGAAGTCGAGGGGCGTGACAAAGCAGTGACTACCTGAACAGGCTGCACACCCTGTGCGCTGTCATTGGGGGCACAAGGCCACTTTGCAGACACCCAGAAGCGTCCCAAGTAAAGCAAAATAAGAAGAAAAGAGAAAATACAGGCAGAGGGCAGGGTCTCTGCAGAAACAGACACTGCCACACACTTATAGTGGGGCATTAAGTGATGATTGAAAGGGATTATTTTTGTACCAGTCTATACATTGTTTTTAGTTAATTGTTGCATATTATACTTTTAAGTTACACAACAGCACTATTGACACTGATTCAGTCTCTCCATCAAGAGACAGGGCAGTTTCCTTAATCATTATTCACCTTTGCATGTAAGAGACCCCTCTCTCCATACATACACAACTTGTTGAACCCAATGGGCTTTCTACATTAAACAAGTTCAAGAGAATAAAATCCACGTGGGGCATCCTCACCTACACTGCTGAGAAACATGGTGAAATACATGACTCGGATTGACCTCCACCGAGTCTTGTAATCTCCATCCTGAGAGCCATCACTATAGGTACACAAGATGACAAGACAGTACAGGTGATTAGAGGTTTACTGATATATAGAATTACAAAACATTTTGCCCCCAAGTGGTTTAACGTTACGTAATGCATGGCTCACATGTAGTACAGGGTTGGTAATAAATTGGAAAAAAGGTTGGAAATCTGTGTTTGGTCGATTATTTCTCTGTTGTTACACTGTTTATTGGCATTGTATTTTACATCGTTGGAAAGCCTGTTTATTTACCTTCACAATGATGTCCAACTGGACATCAAGGATCATGCATTTGTGGGATGAGCAGCACAGCTGATTATGTGGGTAGCGCCCAAGAAAAATTTGACAAAATGCTCTGCTAATGGTCAACAGTGTATTCACCTGTTGGTATTGACTCTTGTTTTGAGTTGTTTGGTGGAGATGTGACCAGGGTTGGTGACCAGCATGAGGAGGTGGTGCCAGGCTGTTGTGGCTGCTTATGGATTTTCTCCTGACAGTGTATTAAATTAATAAAGTGTAAAATTGTCAATATGTCTTGTTTGTTCCTTGTTACTGATAGAGAGTTCAACCATCCAATCCACCAAACAACTCAAAACAAGAGTCAATACCAACAGGAGAATACACTGTTGACCATTGGCAGAGCATTTTGGCAAATGTTTCTTGGGCGCTACCCACATAATCAGCTGTGCTGCTCATCCCACAAATGCATGATCCCTACATGTTGGACATCATTGTGAAGGTAAATAGACAGGCTTTCCAACGATGTAAAATACAATGGCAATTAGCATTGTAACAACAGAGAAATAATCGACCAAACACAAGTTTCCAATCTTTTTTCCCCCTAGTTTACTTCCACAGCCTGTTTGGCAAACAATGCACTCACTGCTAAATGTTTAACCACATCTAATGTAACAGTGGCAAATGTGTCAAGTCAATGGCTGTTGAACTCTGCACCCACCTGCTTGCATCATCCCTGAGTAATGGAGTGGTGTCGTCAGCGTCAGCAAATTGAGACATTTTTGCTAAAAAAAAAAAACCTGGACTTTGGAGATGTAAAACAAAGTCTCTTTAAGTCGCCATGTATCCGAGGGTCAGTGAACTACACTGCTAATGCTAACTACTACAACTCTTCCCCTGGAAAACTAGCTATAGCATGAGCTGATATAAGCAACTTATTGTACATTCTTACATACACGTTAACGAATAACACACACACTGTTAAGAGAAGTAGTTTCCGACCGACGGTGAAGAGAATGAACGAAAGTACGCAACACAAACTGGACTATGATACTACAGAGGCAGCTAATCAACCACAGCACTACTCAAACAACAGCAACTTCCGTTTAAACATTTCAAAATAAGGTGAATCAGGATTAAGTTTATGTTATTTTTATTTATTATCACAGTGTACTGTTCATAGCTTAACAAAATAATTCGAGTACGTTCGTTTGTATGAATATTGAACAGATTTAAGACCTAACCGTTCATTCTTTTCAACAGTGAGCAACTATACGCTTTAATTTTGAAGCCTGTATCGCATAACATCCGGGTCCGTGGTGTTTCCTGTTTATATTGACGTAGAGCTCTCACGTGAGAATTCACAACAAACCACATAACGGTCCCCACAAACATTTAGGCACAAAAACACAGCACTATAATAACGTTTTTAAAATAAAATATTTGTCTTGTAAACTCAAAAGCTGCATTTTTAAAATTCAACTCAGAATTTAACAATGAAGTGTGTTTTAAGAGTAAATATATTATTACATCCATAATTAAATGTCTGTCATAGTGAAGCATGAACAACAAAATTTGGATCTTCAAAAGGTGAACGATTTGGACAAGTGGAAAAATCAACTGCATTTAACACAACAATTTACAGTATATGGAGGACAAAATGCCCCACACCTCTCCCTGCTTTCACAAATAAGTGTGCATTTAAATTTGATTTCTTCTTTTTTTACATTTGTGTTTTAAAGTACGACGTAGTATTAGAGCCATATTGAGTGAAAAAAAAAAAAAATCTGAGATTTAGAGAATAAAGTCATATTACGAGAATAAAGTCATAATATTATGAGAATAAAGTCATAGGTTTACGAGAAAAAAAGTTGTATTATGAGAATAAAGTCAGAAGTTTACGAGAAAAAAGTTGTAATATTATGAGAATAAAGTCAGAAGTTTACGAGGAAAAAAAGTCGTAATATGAGAATAAAGTCAGAAGTTTACGAGAAAAAAATTCGTAATATAAGAATAAAGTCAGACGTTTACGAGAAAAAAAAATATTATTATGACAATAAAGTCATATCACATCAGCACCACATTATCATAAGTCAGGACCTTGAAAAGATTGTGCAAGACACTGTGTTTATCCGAAGAAAGAACCACACTAACCTGGAGGAAATTGCCTCGTTTGTGGAGGAGGAAATTACTTTTTTTCTCCTAAAGTTATAACTTTATTCTCGTAATATTACGACTTTTTTCTTGTAAAGTAATGACTTTATTCCCATATTATTACGACTTTCTTTCTTGGAATAATATTACTTCATTCTCATTAAATTACGACTTTTTTCTCGTAGTATTATGATTTTATTCTCGAAATCTATGATTTTTTCCCCCTTAATGTGGCCCTAATACTCCGTCGTAGTAAAGCATGAATGTAGTCTATTCTGAAATGTTCTGTAACCTCAGCCTGTTGGTGTGTGTACAATAAATACAACGGGTAGGTAGGATATTACCCTGATCAACCCCCTCACACAACCTGTGCAGACTTGGAAAAGTTCACTATACTCTTCTAGGCCTGTAGATGAAAGTTGGAAACATGCCAACATCTCGACAATGAAAATACTAACATGCTGATGTGAGGCAGGTAGCCTATAATGTTTATTACTATATTCACCATCTTAGTTTGGAGTTTTAGCATGCTAACATTTGCTTATTACATGGCGGGAGTACCGCCAAGGCTGATGGGAATGTCATTAGTTTTGCAGGTATTGATCATAGGTATTTAGTCATAAACCAATTTGAATAAATTATATTTTGACCTGATGATGGCGCCAGAGGAAAAGTCAGAGGCTCATCAAAGTGACAGTACAATTCATGCTGTGGGGAACATGAAATTTCAAAGGCCATTTTTTAAATGAAATTTTCTATAGGCCAAATAATTAAATAAAAACTCCAGTAATACTCTTTATTATTATTTTAGACTTTTAGTTTTAATCATGTATCATTACTTCATTACTATTTATGTTCTATACTTCGTGTGATTATTGATTTTGTCATGAAAGGTGTATTTAAGTGAAACCTCACATGAACAAGTGGAAGGATGTACATGCCTTTAAAGTGTGTACAAACTTTCTCTCTAGATTTTATGAGTGAGCATTTACCGCAAATCGAAGTGCTCATAATGACAGAGCAGTGTCCGCCCTCTCACTCGGTCGTGTCTAGAAGGGAACCAGAAAATTGCGGAAACTCTCGCGAGAGGTTAGTTGACGTTGATCTAGGTCGTCGGGCAGCCAGTCTCGCGAGAGCAAGTTCTTGCAGATCTCAGATCAGATTTCGCAAATTGTGGGTTACCTTCTTGACACTGGGGAGGTGACGCAGATTTCAAAAGTGAAAGTAAATCTGTAGGACAATGCGTGTTGCTTTTTCTTCTTCTCACTATTCCAGATCCACGAAGAAATTGCACTAAAAAGCAGAAGCTGACTTCAAATCTTTATCTCAATGTGTATTCTGTACTAGTTTCTGCATAATCCTATACAGTGGGTGAAGGATATTTTGTCCTGGATTTACAACACCACAATGGGTAGGCCGAGACCTTCATTTGCATGGTTTATCATTTGCGAAAAATGACTTTCATTCTGTTGTTAAGTCCAATTTTAAATTGTGGAGAGATGTGGAGACCTTTGCACTACCTGATGTTCCTGTGTGTGTAACTCAAATGGCCTTACGTCATAATTTACTCCCATTTTACAGGTGCACTGATGATGTTCCTCGTGGCTGCTCTTAGTGCATCATGGTGTACTGCTGCTCCAGGTAAGTCCCTGTTGTGTCTAAGCCCAACATCTGTTTTTATTAGTGTTTTTTTTTTTAATTGTATTTTACAATTACTCTCAATTCTTACATTTCTATTAATCTAATCACTGTTTATTCAGATTTATTCACTTATTATTGTTACTTTTTTATTTCAAATTTGCTTTTATTTTTCCACTTAAGGGGTATATGACACTAGACAAAAATATTATAAAACAAACAGATGTTAAGTGTCTTGTCAGTGTCTTGATTGTTTGTCAAATTAGAAAGTGGGTTCAAATATTCTTCAGGAAAATAACAAAATAAGGTACTTAGGTGTTAAATTTATATTTATGAATAAAAGACTAAATGAAAACATATCAAATGTATTATAAGAAAATATTGTTTTGAGGTTTTGAAGAAACCAAATTTTCCCATAATAATGTCTTCAAAGATGATTAATGACACATCTGCAAAGGTCTTTATGTCTTATCTTGCCTCTCAAAAATAGAGGAGCAACCGCCTGTCCCTCTATGGACCAGCCTCCACTGTGTAGTATATAGGCTCCTATAAAAGTAATAAATAGATGGAGCATTACGGAGGCAATAATGCTTCCTCACTTAGTACTTCAGTATTAAATTGCTCTTATCTTAACTTTTGCCTCCGTTGAATGAACAGCCAATAGGAACGCTCTCTCTCTGAACTGACCTGCGATTGGCCAAAGTCTCCTGTCTCCTGTAGATTTTTTAAAGCCTAAAAACCGAGCCATGCTCAATGATGCCAAACATATTCTGCCTTCTGCCACTTTAACTAGCAACATTTCAGTTTCAGGAAGCCTGGAGGTTTTTGTCAGTCCCCATGTCTCAGTGCACCTCGGCCACACCACCACATTACCATGCTGGCTCAACCCACCACAAAGTGCAGAGTCTTTGGAGGTGTCTTGGTACCGTGGGAGCTACAAAACCCCGATCATGTTTTACCAGGCAAAACAATTCAAGAACGCATCCCAGGAGTACGCGGGCCGAGTCTCGTTTG
>CAKALG010016446.1:0-12903 GCA_916700815.1 Helicolenus hilgendorfi
AGGCACTGAAGGCACAGCGGTCGTCTTTGATTGAGGACAAGGAGCGACTGGAGGAGTCGCTGCGGTCCAGCGTTGACAAAGCAGAGGAGCAGCACCTTGTGGAGATGGAGGATGTTCTAGGGAAACTCCATGCTGCCGAACTTAGGGTGAAGGAGCTTGAGGAGAAAGAAGCGATGTTGGCACAACAGGCCCAAGACAAGGACGGAGAAACCAAAGAGCAGATGTCAGAAATGGTGGCTCTGCGCAGCCAAGTAGCACAAGGTAACAAGGAGCTTGAGACCCTGAAGAGTCAATTAGAGGTGGTTCAGAGCCAAGGGGACAACCAGGGTGCCAAGGTGGGTTCTTATTCGCCTCCTGACCATTTTAATACTCATTTTCAGTGTGTCTTATGTTTGAGCAAAGTGTCGTCCTTATTTCTTCTGTCGGATAATGATTGTCAGTAGTTGTTTTGTTTTGATGTGCATATTTCTTTGCTGTTTGCTTTTCTCTTTTGTCGACTTCACATTTTCCTTGGCATGTGCTATAGGTGAGTGAACTGAGCTCACAGTTGGAGGGCCGACAGCAGGAAGTCCTGTCTTTACAGCAGAGTGTGACCACTGTACAGCAGGAGAAAGACTCCCTGGAACAAGAGCTCGGAGGCCTGGTGAGGCTTATGACTTAAATTTGGATGTGGATACAGTACCTCTTTTGCATTAGAATCATTAGGATTGAAGCCACTGGTCTTTTTCATGTTTAGTGTCCTTTGATGAACAAACTATGAAACCATGATCATGTCTTTGGCCTTTCTCTACTGCAATTTCTTGTTATTTATCGGCTAACATATACACAGATAGCGATATCTGCAATGAGCTGATGTATCAGCTGGTCTCATGACTTAACATTATTCAGATGCTGTACAAACCACGGGAATCTTAAAACAACTCTCCTGAAATTTTGATTAGTAAATTTGTTTATTGCAGAAATATCTGACAGAAACATCTGATGTTTTGTCCCCACAGAAACAAAAGTTGGCTCAAAGCACAGAGGAGCAGACTAAATCATCAAACACTATGCAAGGTAAAAGACATAAGTAACTGCAAAAGTTCAGTTGGTCAAATGTTTTTTCTTCCACCTTTTCCCTGCTACTAATTGGTCTCTTTCAGTTAATAAATGCTTCTAGGATCTAAAATGAAATTTTTTTCCTTTTGCAGAAACACTTGAGAAGCTCAGTAAGAAGGAAGAGCAGTGCACATCTATGACCACAGAATCAGATTCTCTAAGAAGTCAACTTGCCGGTGAGAACATTACAACTGCATTCATGTTAAATGTTTTGTAAAAAGTTAAGTATGTATTTTGTCCCCTTTCTCATTGAATAAAAACCTTATAACCCATGAACAAACTTGCCTTGTCTTAACCCAGGGCTGGAGAGGAAGCTGAAGGTGGCAGATGAAAAGCTTGAGCAGCTTTCAAAGGACAAATGCAAGCTGGAAAATGATATTTCAGACATGATGAAGACATCTGGTGATAGTTCAGTACAGCTGACCAAAATGAATGAAGATCTCATACAGAAAGAAAGGTACACACTACATTTATTCCCTGCTCTTATATTATTTCATTACTCCTCAAAACATATTATACCAATCATGCCTGTTGTTGTTGTTGTTGTGGTGGTGTTTTTCTATCCAGTAACCTCCTTAAATGTCCTCTTTTTGTGTTATCACTCAGGAGGCTGGAGGAGTTACAGTGTCAACTATCAGAGGAGAAGGAGAAGGTGGCACACTCAAATGAACAACTCCAGCAGGAACAGTCCCGTAGAGAGCAGGAGCTGAAAGAGACCACAGATGCAAATCAGTCTCGAATAAGTAGCCTTCAGGAGAAGATCACTGACTTGGTTAGTATTGTTGGGCAGTCACAAAAAATGTGTGTTTGAGAATTAAATATTAGATACTTCAAAACTTAGAAATAGTTTTATAGACATTAAAATGTGTAATATTTGGTTTACTACGCATTGGAAAATCTTTCAGTCGCTGGCTGCCTCAAAACAAGTAACGAAAAGTTATTGTCTTTCTAATCTCCTGTTTTCTAGGAGGAGACTGTTAAACATGGTGAGACCCTGGTTGAGGAGCTCAAGGCCTCACAAGAGAAATCCATCTCTGAGGCTTCAGAGCTCCATGTGAAGAAGTTCAAGGTTCTGGAGAGTCAGGTTGACACGTTGAAGCAGGAACTCTCCTCCTCCAAGGACAAAACCCAGGAGCTGGAGAAGTTTGTATCTGAGCTGCAGCCATACAAGGAACAAGCTCAGGTAAGCACCAACCCTCCAAGGTGCTGAACACATTAGTTCAATCAATGTGTTTTACATTTTCTGTCAGGAACTTGTTTCATGTAAAAAGGTTATTTTATGCATTACTGATTTTACTAATGTTTGATCACTGAAAGTCACCAGAAAAAAAGACACTTTAAATAAATGGAAAAAAGAATGTGAAATCAAGCGTTACAACAAAGTTACAGTATGGGAGGCAATATGTAAGTAATGTATATTATCAACATTTTTACTCTTAATTACCATCTTACATACATATATACATACATTTGTGATGAGTTGCTCATTTCACCCCTACATGAAAGCTAACAATCCCTTTTTTCATATTCATCTTAGCTCTATATTGGATGGTGCAATGGGCTATATGCTTGCAGGGGTACACTTGATCAAAATGGTCTTTAATGTAATGTAGACAATTTATGTTTTTTGGAAAAGCCCAAGAAATTGTTGCAAAAATATAAGAATATTTAACCAGTTGTGTTGTGGTTGTTAAATGGATATTTATGCACTGGGTAGGGTTCAAGTTGAGTTCAAGTTGAATAACTTGTTATCACTTACATACTTAATGTTTGGATATTGATTTAAATGTTCTTTACATTAGATTAAGTGATAACTGCTTTTGCTATGTACCCCTGCTGGCATTATTTATTAACTTGATATTTCATTTATGTGGAACATTTTCACTTTCTAACAAACATTTTTTTTTGTGTTTCTACATTATGGAAGGGATTCATTTACAACATACATTGGCTTATGCAATATATATTTTTCACTCACTTTTATTAATTAAAAAAAATCCAATATACAACAATAATACACATAGAAAATACTTATGCAATGTGGATTCCTGTAGTTATTCAAGTAAGTGTTGTATTAGATGCTGCAAGTGATGGTAGTCATACACCCTGGCAGCCAGCAGCCACTCTTTGTTTATATGCCAGCCAAATTTGTTGGCATCAGTTTAATTAATACACATATTAAAAGTAAGTAGGTGAAAATGTTCCACCTTTTATATTGTTTAAACCATTGTGGTGTAAGCTGTGGTGTGATCTTTTGCCATTTTTGATGCTTCTGCAGATTAACCTTTCCAATGGCATTTCACTTATGTCCATATCTGCTTGGTTTATTTTTGGATTCATTTTACTTTTCCCTGTATATACATTCCCCTCCTTTTTTTCTTTCAACTTTATTTTCTCAGTGTCTTTCTGCTGAGCTTGACTCCTCCAAGCATGATGTGGAACATTTGACCAAAAAACTGGAAAAGCAGAGTCTAGATCTGGAAACTGTGTGTAAGGAAAGTGGAGATGTTAAGGCTGAGAAAGGCAAACTGGAGAAACAGCTTTCAGATGTGCAGACTAAGCTCTCTGCCCTTGAGATTAGTCACCACAAGCTTTCAGTCCAGAATGAAGAACTGGTAATAACCAGAGATAAGCTTTCAAAACATGAAGAGGAGCTGCTTGCCAGCAACAAGAGCTCGGATGAAGAAAGGATTTCATTGAACAAGGAGTTGGAGAAGCTCAAAAATCTTCTTCAGGAAGTACAGACTGAAAACAAAAACCTGAAGCACGCTAAAGATGAACTCCAGGACAAAATTGAGGAGCTTCAACGGCAAGATGCAGAGAAGAATGACTTGATCCTAAAGCATCAGCAGGACATCCAGCAAATTGAGGTTAAAAAGAAGCAACTAAATGAGGATTATGAAAACGTCTGCAAAGAGAAGAACCGGCTTGAAGACGACCTCAATGAAAGCAGGTCGAAGCTCACGTGTGAGAAGGACAATCTCATTTTAGAGAGAGATTCTGCTAGAAATGCCAAAAAATCTCTTGATGCTAAGAATGCTGAGTTGCAGGCAAAACTTAAATCCTTGAACTTGGAAAAAGAAGATCTTACAATGAAGAACACCCAGCTGCAGGCCCTTACAGAAACTCTGACGAAAGAGAAGGTGGAGAGGTCTTCTGAGATCAGTGCTGCTCTCCTGGACAAAAAGAGCCTTGAGACAGTGAAGGAGGAGCTCCAGAATAAGCTCAGTGTTACCAAGAAAGACTTGGAGAGCTCTGCCCGTGAATGTGAAGAACTCAAAGCCTCCAAAATGAGCCTGGCGCAAATGCTGGAGGAGTTCAAGACGAGCAGTCAGGTGACTGATTCTGAGAGGGTTCACCTTCTGCAGGAGAAGGAAGACTTGCTCACGAGCCAAAGAAAAGTCTGCAATGAGAAGGAAGAGCTCCTCCGAGAGATGGAAGAATTAAAGGAGAAGCTTCAAGTCTCAACAGAACAACTGTCAAAGTCCAACGAGAAATTTACAGAAGCATTATCATCTTTTGAGCAGGAGAAGCAAGCACTTCGCCTTCAGAATTCAGAAATTGAGATGGCTCTACATGTTATACGCAAAGAAAAGATGAGCCTGGATTCAGCACTAGAGCAGCAGAAGATGGATTATGAGCGTTTGGCAGGAGAGAAGGGAGAATTAGAAGAGAAGCACACAAAAACCATATCTGAGAATAATGCTCTTTCTCTTGAGCGCGATAAACTAGCTAGTGATATCCGAACAAATAAGGACCAGTTGGATAGCTTCTCCAGAGCTAATGATGTCTTTATTCAAGAAAAGTCTGATGTAACAGTAAAGCTAGAGGAGACCAAACGGCAAAAAGAAAAAGTTGAAGCAGAGTTGACCTCTTTGAAACGAGAAAAGGCTGACCTACAAAATGAGCTGCAGAAAAGCAACTCTGATATTGAAATTCTCGAAAAGGGCAAAACTGAGCTTGTTAAAGAGCACAGTATACTAAAAATGGATTTTGAGAGGGCTAATTCAGAACTTGTTAAACAGGTTGATAACCTTACAAAAGATTGTCAGCGTCTGAAATCGTTGCAGACTGACGCTGACAGCAAAGTGCAGTCCTTGCAGAAAGAGAAGCAGGTTCTGCTTCAGGAGTTCCAGGAGTTAAAATGTCAGACTGAATCAATGTCGGGGGCCAAGCAGCTTCTTGAGAGCCAGCTACAGGCCGAGTCCAGTGAACGGAATAAAGCGATGTCTGATAAGGATGGTCTCTCCAAACAAATTATGGAGCTGCAGAAAACATTGTCCAAAGTTACACAAGAAAATAGCGAGATTTCATCTAACATTAAGAATGCTGATGAGCAAAAGAAGTCTTCTATGATGGATATGGAGGCTCTGAAAACGCAATTGAAGCAGCAAGAGCAAGAAACTAGTCAGTTGGCAGAAGATAAAAGACAGCTTTTATCTAAGCTTGAGGATATAGGCAAACAGATGACCTCCCTGACCACAGAGAAGGAAGACCTTTTAGCTGGACAGTGTAAACTGGAACAGAACATTTCTTCTCTCCACACGAGCCAAGAAAATTGGCTCGGAGAACGGTCTACACTCCTTGGAGAGATAGAGAAGTTTCACGCTAGCCAGAAACAACTAGAGGTTGACGTCAAGGGCCTACAAACCGAAAAAGAACTTTTGGAAAAGCAATGCAAGAATGCCGTCGCGGAGGTGTCGGCTTCTGCCGTTGTGAAAGAAGAGATTTCCACCAGCATTTCTAATCTGACGGCTCAGAAGGATGCCCTGCAAGTGGAGAGAGATGAAGCCACCCAGCAAGTCAGGCAGCTGGAGTCCCAACTAAAAAATGCCATTTCTAAGCAGCTTGAGGTATTCCTCCTCCAGTAGTAATCACTGACACACATACCATAGAGTGGCTGGGGCTATGTCACCTTCTCACTGCATGCTTGCTGATTTGTCTCCCTTCCCTCTTTCCTTTTGTTTTCGTGTCTAACTTTCATCTTCCATTTACTAACTGCTGTAAATGACCCTTAGCTCCCGGCCTTTTCCTGTGGGCTTATAACGTGATCTAACGTGAGGCAAAATCCTTCTGGTTTACTTGACTATGTAGGTCTAAGGTGATCTTAGACTTACTTACTAATAGATTTCCAAACATATTAGAAATTATAATGGCCCCAATAATCTGCTTTACAATGTCATTTAGTCAAATTTTTAAGTTTTTGGGCTTGCAAAATCTCTCTGGTCAGAATTACACTTCAAAAAACTGTATGGACATAAATAATGAAATATGTTGATATATAGTAAAGCAGCTTTCAGGGGTTACAGAAGAACAACTAACTTTATAAGACGACCACGTAAACAGTTACTGGGTTGTCAGTATCCGTTCTGAGGCCACAGGTTGTATTTTAGAGTATATACTAATTACTTTCTTCCGTAATGTAGTATTTATGTTGTTAATTCTCCAAAATGTACTTGAAATTGCAATGAACTGAGATTTGAATAACTGATTCTAAATCAGTAATTAAGATGGATAACACATTAAGCATGCAATTAATTTATTAAATAATATTAAAATCATTAGGTGAGGTCAAATGATGCATCATGAATAGCTTCATCAAATGACCTGCACATTTCTTATTTGGATTGGTAATTAGGTGTTTATGTCAACCAACCATTTGCTGCTGTTAATTTGAACTGTTCTTAGCAATTATCCTGCTCGTTCACCATTTAGGCTACAGAGGCCTCTGGCAAGACCACTGAGGCTCTGGAACAGCTGACAACAGACAAAGCCAGTTTGCTGCAGGAGAAGAACGAAGCCCAATCTTTGCTGGAAGAGCTCCGGAGCTCCAAGCAGAAGATGGAGACACAGGTAAGTGATGCCAATGTTAGCTTTCAGTGGTGAAGTGGCTGTTATATATGTGAGAGAAATGGAATTTAGTAAAATCTTTGGTGTGTGTGTGTGTGTGTGTGTGTGTGTGTGTGTGTGTGTGTCTTGTAGCTGTAATTTCAGCAAATAAATAAATGTGTCATTAATGTTATAGCTGAAAACATTGAAGAAACATAATTCCAAGTACCAAGAAGATCTGAATGTATCCAAAGAGCAGCTCAGCATAGAAACTCAGAGGACTGAGAGTATGTGCCAGGAAATGTGAGTATATCCTTCATTCATCTGTCAGATTTAAATATGAATAGTATGATATAATTGGTGGGTTACAGTAAAACAAGAGACATGGGAGAGGGAGTTTCCACAAACCAATATGTCTTACATGGTTTGTCAGAATTTGTTGGATGATTTTAACATTTGTATTTCTTCAGTGAGGAGCTTAAAGAAGCCGTTACTGTGAAGACGCAGTCCCTGCAGAAGCTGCAAGATGAGAACAACAAGCTCACTCAGGAGCTTGATAACGGTCACAAAGGCCAGAGTGATCTTGTGAAGGTGCAACACTATCCATCTATATTATTAAAAATCATACATAAACCTACAAGCATCAGAACATGTTGTGTTTCAGATATTGATCTGCTGACCATGATTGGATTTCAACTATGTTTCTTTTTTCTTAGCTCAAGGACGAGCACACAAAACTCAAAAAGCAGTTGAAGCAAAGGTAAGAGAATTATAATTTTGTGATTTGGGCAGTTTCTCACCACAACTTGCCTGTCGTCTAAATAAACACAAATGCTTTCACCTGCTTGACACTTGATAATATGAAGTGCATTTGTAATGACGCAAATGGTACGTCATGCTGTTCCTTTCCTTCAAAGCCTGCCGAATAATGCCTTCAGGTACTTCACGCCTTTGGTACTATCTGATGTCGGTCATCATCATGTAATAGTATAAATATATTAACCACATATATGTAGGCAGATACTTAGGAACAATCAAGATACAGTCACAGAGTGTTTCCGTTCAATGAAATTTCCGGAGGATGTGATGTCACGTTTCTGAAGCAGCTAATGAATCATCCGCTTGGTTAAAGATGACCTGCAAATTTGACAGAGCTGGCTGGCGAACGCACCAAAACAGGAAATGCATGCTTGAAAATCGTCTTGCATACAGGCTCCAGTAGAAGTGAACGGGAAACGGAGCAAATATACCATTCCTAAAGGCAAAGCACAATACACAAAAAGTAATTTAACCTACAGCCCCATCTCACCTGCTTAACATTTTCATATGTGCTTTCACTACTGATTTTGCATGTTTGTTTTTTCGTCCTCTGAATCTCCCACTTTATTTAAATTTTCAATATGCTGACTGTACTATAATTTTTTTTTAATATTTTCTTTATTTGCAGTTTTACCATTTTTTTTACATTTTAAATATGTCTCTTATTTTTCTGTATGCCTCCTCCAATTTGTGAAATGTCTGTAGTGGCCGAAAAACTAGTTTGAATTCCAAAGTTGGAAATCTGCAACAGTTAAATTGGGGCCAGTTTTTCCTCAGCGTGGAGAGATTGTGTTCTGTACCTCTGAGATTTAATTGGTATTGTGTATTTGACAGGGAGAGCACCTTGAAGGAGCAGTTTGAAAAGGAGAAGGCCGCCCTCCAACAGTCCATCCATAAAAACAGTGCCTTAATTTCAGAAAAGGACCAGCAGGTGGAAAACCTGAGGAGCGAGGTGAGAATCTAATGAACTCTCTCATTGTCAGCAGGTATGGCAGCTTATTGACAGAACTGTTGAGGTTGCACAAAGTGAATTCAAGCAAGTTGAGATTTGAGAGCATGCAAGGACATATTTGTGAGTATGCACAGAAAGATTTAGAAGCACAAACTTTGTTTTCTTCATTTTATGCAACCTCATATCAAAATCTGCAGCAGTTGTGGTAGATTCTGAGCACTAGAAGATACAGGAGGTTGCTTTCCTACAGCCTTTGACAACAGGCTTTAACAGCACATCCCTGTTAAAGCCAATATGTAACTTTTAGTGTAATTTCCTTTCGACAGTTGGTACATATCAAAAATAAAGTGGCCCTTGCAGGGACATACCTAATACCCCTTTCACACCAAGGACTCACCCAGGGTTGAACCAGGGTTGATTGTTTGTATGAAAGTCTAACAGGATATCACTTCTAGGTCACAAAATGTCCCGCTTTCATTTTGAGCATGCTAACGTGGCTAACATGAAATGACAACTTTGAAGATTGTGCGGAACAAAGCCCGGTTGCTGGTGGGAACCTAGTGACACATTTCTTCTTGCAGGCCAAAGCATCCGTTATGCTTTCATTCTCTTGAAAATTGTTTTGAACTTAACCATGTGAGGACTGTGTACCAGAGCATATGAGCGTGGGAGCGGTTGTAGCGTCGCCTTATTTCCCGCTTCAATTTCACTCTGGTACCGCTCACACCATGAGTTCAGAGAATGCCCGAGCAAGCCCGACCGCTGAATATATGTCATCTGTGTATTGTGCACGGCGGCTGCGTGGGATTGTTTTGTGTAATTCAAACATTTCCAATAACTCCAGAGCGTTGTAAAGTCCACATAAAGTCAACATTTATTTAAAAATATAGATTCCAAAATTCCCAACATGTTTTTATCTAACGTAATATCCGGCTTCAATCCATTTTTGTTGGCGTTTAGCTTTTCAAAAACAACATTTTCTCTGTTTGCTCTCTGCACACAAAGAACACACCTGTAGGCTATTAAAAGCTAGCAGCAATGAAACTAAACTGACCAATTTCATTCATTAAAGAAACTTAATTTTATTAAAAAAGTTAAGCTTATTTATTCCAATGAATCACTTAATTGAAATTGCGAATTTTGTTTGAGTTTTTTTTTTCTTTAGGGTGATCACCTCATTAAATATGACAACAGACATTCGACGCTTCATCCAAAAACCTCAATAGAAGCTTCGATATAAAAATAAATGACATTCGGTTGCCGACAGCCCGAAAATACCACACAGCTTTTTTGGAGCAGGGGTAAAATCTAAGTTGAGTGCGTAGGGAACAAACGGCTCCACAAGCGAGGAACAGCAATTCTCATTGCTCCACTCTACTCACGTGAATTTGAGCTTGTATTACTGTTAATAAACTGTCATTCAGTGAGAGACTACACTTGTTGTCATAACATAATGTTTTTAGAGCAAATTCTAATATTTTGTCCAAGAAACGTAACACATTTTTTTGATATTGCATTGCGTGGATTGTTTTCTTCACAGCTGGTTGGACTGCGTGGGGAAAGTGCCTCAGTTAAGACACTGCAGGGTACAATTCAGGCCTTGGAGCAGGACAAGGCTAATCTACAGGACCTTGTTCTGAGACTGGAGAGGGACCCGGCTGCAGGGCCCGACACCATCAACGAGTCCTCAGGTAACAGTGGGCTTAACTCAAGACCACAGCTAATATTTCTGGTAGCACTGAGGTTAGTTCTCTGTGAGGTGACCCAGTCTACTCCTGCATTTCATTTAATCTGTTATTGTTTCCAGGTGATTCAGTTTTGGACCAACTAAGAGAGGATAAGCAGACTGCAGAGAGTCAGGTGTGTATATCTTTCCTCTCATCCTGAATAACACCAATCATAGGCCTGGATAGATTTAGGGTTTTTGCCATTCATACATTCAACGTGAAGATGCTTCCCTACCCTGGCCCATGGAATTTTCTGGTTTGACAACGTCTCATTTACATTTTCATGATACTTTGGGCAGTCGTACGGAAACAGTCTTACTAAATGCTGTTTGTGAAATGACTGCTTACTCAGACATTTACTAACTAATACTACTTGTGATGTAGCAGTAGACTCTGAATTTGATAGATTAGATTATTGTTTACTCATGTAGCAGTTACAGTATAATGTTTTACAGAGGTGAAATAGGTCTAAATTTATTTGAAATTTCGGACATCATCTCAGCTCTTGCAGCGGTGATAGACTCATGAATTGGTATCACCGTTATATTGGAGCGTTTCACCCTCAGTGCTGTGATGATGGCGTGTGTCATCAGGCTCAGAACTTTCACTTACCTCTCATTTCCTGCCTCTGTTTACTCTAAAATGTTATACTGTATTATCTGTGTCAGTGCTGACTTGAATGTGTTGTCTGGCAGTAGATGGGTCCTAATTTGATTCTCAATTTTTTTTTTTTATTCTCTCTCTCTCCTTCTCTTTCTTTATCTCCAACTCCTCTCCTCTGCCCTGTCTATGATGTTGGCAATGCTACACCACCATCAGGCAGCGGTTTGTTAATGTTTTTCATCAGCTTCACTTGTGCATGTTTGTCTGTCACTGTCACTCTTATGTTTCGTCCGGTGGATCACATTACAGTTGGTGTCAAAACTACAAACTATCTTCCAAAGATGACTCAAGCTTGATTTCTAAATTTTTTTTTAGCATTCAATAAGCTCTCAGCCGAAATTCTTAGAAGAAATTAGAGTTATCATATATGCTTAGCAGATCAGATCTGTTAAGGATGACCTTACTCAGCAAGACACTCATAAATAGTGGGTATTTACCTGACTCTCCTTTTGACTCATTCCAAGCTTGGAGTTTTCTTTGGCGGACAACTCACCGTGACAAATCACCATCATAGTCAAGATTATATTTATTATTTGGCGGGATATGACGGGGCACAGTTACTATTATGTATAATAGTATTGTCACAGGATTGAGGCAAAGTCTTGGCACATAATACAATGAATAAATATCACAGGGAGACTCTATATCAATTTTTAAAATGCGTATTGTATTGGATAATAGATGACCATTCACCAGCAGCAGCGGTGCTAATGCTACTGTTGTGATTCTCCTTTACAGATTGAGTTCCTGAATTCAGTCATCGTCGACCTCCAGAGGAAGAATGAGGAACTCAAGGGCAAATTGGAGACAATGGCAGCTGCTGCTCTCAATGGGAATAATCCAAGTCAGCTGGATAACCATGATAGGTATGTCCCATTCATGGCAAACTCATTAAAGGGGACATATCATGCTCATTTTCTGGTTCATACTTGTATTTTGGGTTTCTACCAGAGCAACACATTATATTTCTCATACTCTCTGTCTGTATATACCTGTATTCACCCTCTGTGAGGGTTCGGGGCTGTTCCACTGTCAGATCGTGAAGTACTCAAGGGCTCTCTCGCTGACATTTTCAGCCCTAGCCAACACTTTCCGTATGCCCGCATTTCTGCAGACAGGAAATTACCCACAATTCATAGCTTTGTGACATGAAACACGGAGTTACCAGGGGCGTAAAAAAATATATATAGAGAAACATTAAAATTATGGATTTAAGACGGTAAACAAAAAACAAAAACATGAAATCAGAGGAATGCAAGCATTATACTATATTACACAGCTGGTTTAATCATCAACCATTTATTTTGATTTTGCTCGATGATGCTGTTTTGACAAAAACAAGTAAATTGATTATTTGACAATTAGACTACCTCTACTCGTAATGCAAGAGCCTGGAAGAAGTTCAATCAGGCAGTAAAAAAGGTAAAATAAAAACCCACAATTGGCAGCATCAGAGTATCAGGATATGTCGCCACAGTGTTGTTTCATTCGTATTGATACCATCTCAAGTCCTTGCAGCCTCTCACGCTCAACCATTTACCAGAATACGTCAGTTGAGGCTTTAGGGGGGGACAAAGGGAGCCTGCATGATACATAGGAAGGGGAGCAATATCTGATTGACTAGTTGAATCACATGTTTTCTGATCTAGACTGCCCACAAAAAACTGACTGGGTTGTCTTATCTCACAGTTTGTGGGTTGGTAGTCACTCTAGATACCAAGATGTACGAGCACAAGCATTGAAAAAGTGATATGGGGTGTCTGGTTAGCTCAGTCGGTAGAGCAGGCGCCCACATATGGCCAAGGCTGAGTCCTA
>CAKALG010016448.1:0-13684 GCA_916700815.1 Helicolenus hilgendorfi
CACCGACGGCTGTGACGGGCTGGTTAAATCTGCACCTGAGATCTTTGTTTGTGGTGTGTGTTGATGTTTGGCTTCTTAAAGAGAGGTTGTTAAGGAAGAAACACAGTTAATAACAACATCACTACTGAATCAATGGAGCCAATCAGAGGACGCATAATGGGTACTTTTCTTTCTGCCTTTCCTTTGCCAAATAGTTTTAGCTGCTTATGATATATTTATTATGACCATTTTTCCTTGTTGCCTGCCTGAATGTAAATGTTAATATTTACACATGAAAAATATGAAAATGGGGCAGTGATTATGTGCCGTATAATCCTTTCACGGTGATGACAACACTCTGCATCACTGCTGGTGATTTGAATTTCAGATTCTGTGTTTATTTCACAGTTTTTTTAAGACTCCCAGTTCGAAGTCAGAGCGCCTGGTGAGTCAGGTCAGAGAGGCTATGGAGGAAGAAGAAGTTATTAACCATAGTTTTTATTTTATAAAACAGTCCAGATTAAAGAGAAACAAGAAAGAACAGAGACAGTATAGATTAAAACCAAAAAAAAGCACTGTGTTTTTTGGCCTGATATCAAAGGTAAATCCAATTTACTCTCCTGATATAGAAAAAGACGTATATAGAAGAGATGTTCTGGTGCTTCATTGGTCTCATCTGGACGACATGTCCTGAGTTTCTTATTCCATCCTCCTTTCTTCACCCCAATCTCTCCCGTCTAGTTCACCTGTCTGACAAAAGGTGAAAGAAGTAATTAAAGATAACCGTTAAAGATATATAAAAAGAAACTAAATGGAGGTTCACAAGATCCGTCACCCCTACAGCTACAAGAACATTGATTCTGAGCAATTCTGCAAACCACATTCATCGTCTGCTCTGACAGCTCCACCGACAAAACACCTCTTTACCCATTTTTGGATAATCCAGGAGTTAGGCCAAAGAGTATAGAAACAAAGAGACGAAACTCCAGTGTTTTCTTTTACAACAGCCACTGCCGCTGTTCAAGACAGGCAATTTCAGTAGAATATGACGATAGAATAAAAATAATTTAGTTTTACTTTTGTACGGCACTTTGTAGGCGGACGTTTTACTGGTGACCGGTAGTCGCTTTCAGTCCAAAATGGCAGAAAACGTAGCTTTTCTGCTGGACACTGATGATGAAATGGAACAAAAAATTGTAGTTCATTTTTGGCAAAATACTTTATTTGGTTAGGCTTTATCGTCACGGCCAAGATGGTGACATACAGTCTGTTTTGAAGTGTTTGCTTTTGCAAGAGATGTAAGATATGTTGTATTGTTTGTATGTGTTTTGGGGTTTTGCGTAATGTAACTGTGATTTCAGGGTTGTGGTTAAAGCATCCACTGCATGCTGTACATGTGTGATACAGAACACGTCTAATACTGGTGGTGGATGGAAGCAGAGATTTGATCAGAGCTCATTTACATTGACTGTAATCCTGTAATTATGATGCCAATCATTAGTGTGGAGAAATACAGATGAGCCTACCTAATCCTTTCTGTCCAGGATGATGAGCAGCAGATGTTTCCATGTGGACAGTAATTACCAAAATGTCAAATGTGTCCCTACAGCTGTTAACTGGTATGGACTCTCCAGAGCATTGAGTCCAAGTTAGACTTCTTTTATGTGACAAAAGTGTCCTCTTCAAACTGAGTTCAGGAAACAGGTAAGAAAGTGCTGACGCTCACTCTGAGTTCTGATAATAGAAACACTCACACAAACTTTGCAAGAAGTTCACTTTTCTGCTTCTGCTGTTAACTTGTTCCTGTTTCTAAATGTCTCTCCGAGAGGTACTCCTGATGATCCGAGGTTTAATCGCTGAAGGAAAACTGCTAACATGGATTCGTCATCATGTTACCTCAGTGAAGGGTCGTGGTGTGGAGAGCCTGGAGAGCAACGCTCCAGAAAACTCTTCACTTTTACCTCCTCATGGGGACCCACAATGTCTGGACAAGCTCTATAATGCACCACAAACACGCTGATCCATTACTTAGTGCACTGAACCAAAGCTCATCCATTTGGAGCTCAAATCATCCACCGTCTGCACCCTAAAACTTATTAAAATGTCCAAGCCATAAAGAGACTAGTGCCATAAACACGGGTTTGTATTATTCTCATGAAAGGTCATTGATTTCTGTCCTTCAGCAGATGATTTTAATTCAACAATCTGATGATCTTTGTGTGTTTTTTGTTTTCTTTCTCTTTATTACAGCATCCATATTTATTGGAAAACACGTCGTTTGTGTTGCTTTTCTTAAATTGCATTCAGTAAGTTTTAAATGAAAAGCAAATCTTTGGTCCAGAGCCAGCTAATGCGGCGCCACAACACCTCCAAGAGTGCCGACCATCTGCCGAAATCAGACTAACTCAGCCGGCTGTGAGCCAAACATTCAAGTTGAGTTGCCATTCTGTATGTTTGTCCAACGTTTTCAAAGGAGTAAATGTAGTCACAGTGTCCACTTCTGAACCAGTTTGCTGTGGAGGAACTTGTCTGGCCTGTACCACCCGATTCGACTGTTATCAGGCCATTAAATAGGTGTTATCAATCGCTATAAGCACCATAGATGTGGGTCATCAGGGGCCTACTATGTTGTAAAAATTAAAGTGAAACTTAAAAGTAACACGTTCTAACATGTAAATCTGAATGAAACGTCACGTAGACAATAAAACTACAACTTCTTTAGGTTTAGGCAATTAAACTACTTTAGGTTTAGGCAACAAAACCACAACTTCTTTAGGTTTAAGCAACAAAACTACAAGTTCTTTAGGTTTAGGCAACAAAACTACATCTTCTATAGGTTTAGGCATAGACCTACAACGTCTTTAGGTTTAGGCAACAAAACTACAACTTCTTTAGGTTTAGGCAACACAACTACAACTTCTATAGGTTTAGGCAAGACAAACTGCAACTTCTTTAGGTTTAGGCAACACAACTACAACTTCTATAGGTTTAGACAATAGAACTACAACTTTTTTAGGTTTAGGCAAGACAAACTGCAACTTCTTTAGGTTTAGGCAACAAAACCACAACTTCTTTAGGTTTAGGCAAGACAGACTGCAACTTCTTTAGGTTTAGGCAAGACAAACTGCAACTTCTTTAGGTTTAGGCAATAAAACTACAACTTCTTTAGGTTTAGGCAACACAACTACAACTTCTATAGGTTTAGACAATAGAACTACAACTTCTTTAGGTTTAGGCAAGACAAACTGCAACTTCTTTAGGTTTAGGCAACAAAACCACAACTTCTTTAGGTTTAGGCAACAAAACTACAACTTCTTTAGGTTTAGGCAACAGAACTACAACTTCTTTAGGTTTAGGCAAGACAAACTGCAACTTCTTTAGGTTTAGGCAATAAAACTACAACTTCTTTAGGTCTAGGCAACATAGAAACAGTTAAGTATAGGGAAAAACATTGTGTTTTGGGTTAAAATAACTTCAAACATAAAGACAACTACACATTGTTGGTTTCCTGTCATAATTACTACGGTCACTAGAGGTCGCTGTGTGTTCTTTTATATCTTGTTTCGGTGATCTAGAATAGATGATAGAACCTACTAGTGGGTGTAGTAGGCCCCTACTGACCCACATCTATGGGACTTATAGCAACTGATAATAGCCTGACAACAGTCTAATCGGCTGCCTGTACAGAGTCCGGACCTCAACCCCATCCAACACCTTTAGGTTATTTATTTATGGTTGTTACGTTATTATTTGAACACAAACCATGATGTTTTTAACCTTAACCATGTAGTTTTGTTGCCTAAACCTAACCAATCGTTAACGTTGACCATGTGGCATTGTGCATTTTTGCAGGTGTGATACGAGACTGATATGAAACGTATTTTTGATTCAATGCCGACAGCTTTCCTACGTTAGCTTTGATGTTTTTTTATGTCCCTCGTCTTAAACACATAAAAGCAGAAAAAAAGCTGCTGTCCATCCAGAATCCAAAACTAATTAAAGAGTTCCTAAATAATTAATGGTGGAGAGCAGCTGTTATTAGAGTCGTTGTAATGACTCACATTAGTCACCGAGGTTTTCTGTCTTTGCTGTAATGTCTTTCTGTTTGACCAACTAGAGTAATGTCTCCGTTCGGCAAATTACTGCCGGCCCAAAGGTCAGTAGTGACACGCTTTAATCTCCTGTTGTTCATTGACTGGTTCTGCTGGAACAACGAGGAGACACATGGAACAAGGAAAAGTACGCTCATAAAATACATACAGTAGTTGCAAAATCAAACTGTTAACATTTAACAACTGACACGTTAATAGTGAAAAGGACGTTTTATTATTCAGACTGCAGGAAGTGATGAACGCCTCAGTTCTATTATAAAATGTCAAGGTGTACTTTCTCAACATTCAGAAACAGATTTGCCACGTTTCTTTTTATATAATGGCTGCCATCACACAGTCTTCATGTTATTAACTTTGGCATTTATTTGACAATTCAAATTGTACATTTTGAAAAACCTCTATTTTTCTCGTCAAGTCATCACTTTGTTCAACGTACACTACGTCTTTTATTCAGATCTTCATCTGGAGGACGAGTTCACTCAGCTGTCACTGAACAGTAGATGTTTTTTCTGATCTGTTTTTTTCATGGGCATGAAGTCCTTAAAGAACTCAGAAAAAAATGAACATCTGTAATCCCATAACATCTGGACCAACTCCGTCTGCGGATGAAGATCATCTGATATGATAGAAAGCTCCAGAACAGCCACTGAATAGATCTGGTGGTGAGATTATCAATTTCAAATTATCAGTAAAAGTACGTCTGCTTGTATGGTTACTTTTGTTGATGATGACTTTTGTATTTGCTTATAAAGCTTATTGAGGTGAAATTCCTTACTTGAATCTTTTCTTGAATCAACTTTTTTCTTTTCTTTTATTGTTGTTTCTTTGTTCTATTGTGCGAACAAATAAATCTCAATCTCATTGTTCTAAACACAATGACAATACAGATCTATCTATCTATTTATCTATCTATCAGTTCTTGGAAATGGCTCTTTGTATAACGGTGTGTTTGTGTCATTTGAACACAACATGCCATTTTGAGATGACACAGCATTGATTTGAATGCAGAGTTTCATTATGCAGGAGATTTGCCTTTTGTGTGTGTTTTTGGATTTGTGTTTAGAGTTGAGATGAGATGAGATGTGTGTGGCGTTCAGAGGATGAGAGGCATTGTCACTAATACAGAGTAGTTTCCTCAGCATCCTCCTCTCTGACACCTCCACCTCCACCTCCACCAAAGACTCCAGTTCAACAATATGAGGAATGATTTAGAAAATGTGTGTAAACAATTGAGACAAACTGTAACATGACTACAGAGGCAAGTACTTGTAGATGTTTTTGTGATCTTTTAACATGGATGAGAAGTCCTGAAAGTACTCAGAAAGAAATTGATCATCTTCAGATGTTGAAGATCATGTTTGATTCAAAGTTCGACTTTTCTCAAACTGATGCTTCTTCATCAAGTTGTTGAAATCATCAGAAATAAAGCAGGCAGCGTTAACTCGTACAATATGGACCCTGCATTGGTTTTCTTCAATATTGTTTTTATCTATCAGATTTTACGCTTCTTTATCATTTTGGTTAACTTTGTGTGAGAAGCTGAGAGAAACGTCTCCATGCACTACATCATTTTAGATCTGTTATGCGGACATAAGAGAACGTAAAATGACATATCAGGACTTTAAGGTTTGACGTATGATTCAAAATCTACAACAAAAGAGCAAACAGTGTGCTGCTAACAGCCGAGAAGCTGCAGGGTTTATTTCAAACACTACATCATGAGATTTCAGAGGAGGAACTAATAAGTGAGATCACCTGCTGAAGAGTTTGATTGATGCAAAAAACTGTTTTGTCCAGAATCCTGCAGGTTGTCTGTCCTGGTTTAGTCTCTCTACCTGACGGCCAGGTGACATTCAACCTCTGACTAGATGACTATAGAGGAGAAACCAGCAAGACCAGACTGAGCCTCCACACAGAGGAGATAACACTGGTTTCAGTGGATATTTGTGAAGAAACAGCGCCATCTTCTGGTGGTGAGCACAATAACACAACATGGAGTCGACCACTCCATAGAGAGGAATCATTGTTTTGCACAGTTATATTTTATTTAAATGTAGTTTGGTTTCTAATTTATCTGAATGAGTTAAGAGGGCTGGTGAAAATAATGAACTTTAATTAGCATGTTTGCAGAAAAGCCAGGAGAACAGTCTGCACCTACAGCACTAACAGAGGAAGATGTTTTGCTTGGGAAACCTTATTTCTAAATAGCCGCAGAGTGTTAATGCAAGAAATGCTCTTACATCAGATGTTCATCACAGTCTAATCTAGCTGAGAGCAGAGCTGCACAATATGAGGAGAGTATGTTATTACTTTGTTGAATATTGTGATAATGATATTACTTGTGATAAATAAAACAGATATTAAAGTGGACTCAGTTCTGCCTTTCTGCTGCTTTCAGTGTTCAAAAACAACAAATTGCTTGTTGAAGATAAAAAAAAAATGAAGTGGTATCATTTCCAATCTCTTTTATTGAACAAATTGAACACTGAATACAAAGCACACCAATAAAAAAAGAATCATAGTTACAGTTTTCTACGGATACTCTCTTTCTACAAACTCAAAAATGATGTGTGCAACATCACAGTCTTTCACGATGTGTTCATCATGCAAGTTGACATTGTGATAAAAAGAAATATATAAATAAAAATTATATTGTTCAGCCCGAGATTCAAGTCAATTCAAGTCTTACAGAAAGGACAGGAAAATAAACTGCATTCGGAAATTGGCAAGAAAAAAGATGTGTGGAGGAGAAGCAAAGCAATTATCATCTGTAACATCAGTCTGATATGTTGAGAACATCAAACTGGTTTTCAGCCACGACAGTCCAATAAGGATGAATAGATACAGGGAGATTGCGACAATGAAAATGGTGATATTGCTACGGTGTTTTTTCTGTCTGCAGACATATTTAAGACCCCAAATCATCTTCTTTAAAACACCTACAAATAATTTGACTTATGAGTGAAATAGAGAGTATTTTGTGCCATGAACTGACTGTTTAAAGAGCAGAGATAGAGGCTTTAAACAGGTTGCAGGCTGCTTTTAAACACTCACTTTAAATCTCACTCAACACAGCCTTGGTTCACCCACACAGGTGTTTCCACTCATTGCACCTGATTAGACGTCTTCTCAGGTCTGTGTGGGCGTCAAACTGGGCTTCAGTGACTCATCTCCCTCACACTCATGTTAGTTGTGTTTCTTTAACCCACATTAAGGTTAAAGTTGTATTTTTATCAGTACATGGAGTTTGGAGTTTATTCCCATCTTAACTCTCGACCGGACAACGCCGTGGTAGTGACCTGTCAATCACAAGGTAGCCCCGCCCTAAAGCATCCCCTGCTTTATGGTCTATCTGACTCTAAGTGGGACCATAATTTACTAAATGAACATCATGCTGTATTGAAGAAGACTTTAAACTAGAGATTGAGACCATAAACTCATGTTTACAGTGTTTACTGAGGTAATAAATCAAGAGAGAAGTAGGCTTATTTTCTTCTCCATTGGCTTCACTCCATAAGTTAAAAAGCTTTCCATTACTGACTTAAAAAATGTAGTAAAATATCCAATAGAATGGAGGTGAATGGAGTTTGAATGTGAATGTTTAGTGGCGCTCACAGCACTGAGAAAATGTTTAAAACAGCAGCATGTCTTTCCAGAAACAATGTCCCCATTACTTCAGACCTCTCCATCAACAGTTTCCATTGGAAGTACGTCTTTGGTAGAAAGCAGCTCCGTTAGGAAATCTAGTCTGGATGAATCTCATTAACATCAGTTCTGCTGCTAGCCGACACAGATTGTGTTTTTCCTTCCCTGCAGGTTATCGGCATCCCAATAAAATTATTTGCACCGTGAGCAGCTCACTCGGGAGCTCGGGAGTGATTGCATCTTTATTCTTGTTCACAGCTCGGCTGCAGTGTGTTCGTCCATCTATAAACACACACACGCAGCCACGACGTGTTGGTTAAGATCTAAAAATGAAAGGTTGCCTTGAGTTATATTTGAATTACATGTCAATCTAATGGATTTCCATTTACGCCACTGTGTAAGCTCAACACTGGAACCATTCATATTGAGAACGCAGAACCCAATTACATGTTTAGCCCAGAGATATGCATGATGGATCCTTTTCATAAGCTTTAGAGCTCGCAGAATCTGAATGGAGTCGCTGTTAGTTTTTCACAATGTCTGGAGCGTTAATGTGAGTTATAAACACAGCAGGCCGAAATCTCACACATCTTAAGGTTCAGCGTTAAAGGGACTGACTCTTCTATTCATCTGAAGAAATGTAGATATGGCGAAGTAGCCGGTATTTTAAAGTCCAGGTAAAGCCAAACTAAATATTTTAATCACTATATTAAAGTTTTTTTTAAAATGTCCTTCCTCGTTGCCACTTGTTCTAAGTTGTTGGAGTGCTTTCCTGTTTATCTTGTTTTTTTTTTTATCCATTTTCCGAGATCACCCAACACGTTTTTGACCTACGGTTGAGAACACAGAGCAACTAGTTATCTCTGGTTAATAAATCTGTCTGGAAACAAGGCAAAAGTGAACATGGCTCACATCCCCCCCACGCTCACGGCTTGACCCCTACTGAAGTAGGGCCAAAGGTTTTGCCCTTTAGGAACGAATGGAATTAGTCTATTGAGCACAATCTAGCTTGTTATTAGCTCACCTTCCTCAAGTCCAGGGTGCCCACAATTTCATACCAAATTTGAAGTTCCTAAATTAAATAGTTTCCAAGTTCTGCTCCAGAAACGAAATTGAAACCAAAAAAAAAATCACAATTTTTGGCCAAAATTTCAAACATTTTGGGCACCTCGCACTTCTAACCCCCAAAAGGCACAACTAGACCATACTGTCAACCATCATACCACATTTTAAGTTCCTAAGTTAAATAGTTTCCGAGCTCCAGAATTGAGCGCTTTTAAAGTTGTTGTAATCCAACAGCAATCAAATATTATCAATGAATAAAGCCCCCGTCGATGAAACAAAATACTATTTATAACAATACAGCTGTGCACAAAGTATTTCTAACTCTATTACTATGGAAAACACAATAACTACTTTAATCAAATCGTGTTATTAATGTGTATAAATGCAAGAATTTTTCAATTTATTTACTTATCTATTTGTGTATTTTTGGTTGAAGAACCCCTGACCCTTACGCTGAACAGTGAAACAGTGAAACTCTCCACTGAGACTAATGCTTTGGTTTTACAAACCGACAACCATAAAGCAGGTAATGGGCAACAATAACAGGTCACCTGGCCCATTCCTGATTTTAACTTAAAGGTTAGTATCTGCCAGATTAATCACTAAAATATAGGCTATAACATTTGTGCAGTTTGATTATGGCATTAGATCTGATGAGCAAGCTTTCATTTTATAACAATATACAAACGTCATGAGAGGAAACAAATGTTTTAGTCAATCGTGCTTCATTATCCAGTGTTGGGCGATAAAAGCCATAAAAGAGGATAACACCATTAGAGTTGTCTATACTTTACATGTAAATGTTCATTACCTTCAGTCTGTATGATTCATCCTCCACCATTCACCCCCATCAAACAGGATCCATAGTATTGAACAACTCACCGGGGAGAAATAGACAACATAGTGTCTCTCAGTGTTTTGATGTGTTGAGTAAAAATAATTAGTTTGGTGCACCGGTGCGTCACTAATTAACTAAAAGAGAACCTTATCACAATGTGTGGTAATTGGTACCTCAGCGTAATGAAATCATCACATGCACTGAGCATTACATGAGATCCTAAACAATGAAACAGCCAAACATCAATGCGTCAAAACATAATCCGACGAGCCAAAAGAAAACATAACATTGTTTATACGTTCACGAAGTTTCAGGTAATATTAAAGGACAGTATTCTACAGTAGCCCAGAACGGCTTGTTTCAGTGTTGATAGCGTTACTCGCTCCCGTCGCTGCCGCTCTCTCTCTCTCTTGCTTCACCACTCACTTCCCACCTTTGCTCCAAATGACCTACGCTACTATTACAACAGCGGACTCTAGAGAGGGCCACTTGTGTTTTTTTTTATCGTAGCTCCTGGCCCACGGAAGAGGCTTCAGTTGGTTGTAATCTGCAAACTCACCGCTAGACACCGCCAGATCCTACACAGTGCACCTTTAAATGTACGTAAAAAATCTCAAATCAGTTGTGCACCGAATAGCAGTACACAAAAGAAAGAAACCGATTTTCTACTACTCCAATTCTCTCAAGCTTTCTCCAAGTAACTTCAATCAATATTCCTATATTAATAATGAATACAAAATATGGAAGCCCATAGGGGACTTTATTAAAATGATAATGCAAACTTGAAAATAAAAATGTAATTCCACAATAGCATTATTATTTTTCCTTTTACTTTTGTTATTTGAGTAAAAATTCAACTGAACAAATTTGATTTTCATTTGAAAATGAAAATGGCATTAGACAATTTAATTTTCAAAGACTTAACCTGCTGTACAGTGGACAATATTCAAATGTTGAATCAAATTTGAAAACTAAAATGTACTATAATAACAATGTATCCTAATTTTCTATTTGTGCAAGCATTGTGTGAGTCACAAGTAAAATTTAAATGCAATTTTATAACCATTTGAAAATGAAAATGGCATTTGACATTTAGTTTTCAAAGACATAACCTGCTGAACATTGGATACTGTTCAAATGCAATAAACAAAACAGCGCTCTGCACTCTTCTGGTGTCAAAACAGCCACATTTAGAGACTAGCTGGTGAACAAAGTGGAGCATTTAACAGCTAAAGAGCCAGATATTTCCCTCAGGAGGTGGTGGAGACCAAAAACAGAGCAAAAAGAGAGAGAATATTGGACTCACATTCACCAGGAGACACAAACACGACTCTAAATGAATAACAATGTTGCTCTGTAACTGCTGGATGTGTAAATAAATAGGCTAACAAACATTTTTATTGAATGGTTCCCAGTAAAAGAAGCAATAACGCAACTACTAAGCCATTTAATATCCAACAAAACCACTGCTTTCAGACTAACATACTCTACAAGACAACATCCAATATTCTCACAGCTTTGGCTCTCACTGTTTTCCCTTCATCATCAGGTTGTTTAAATGAGTGTGCAGCATATTTTTGGGGATTTACCAAATCTCTAATCAATAATAAGTGTGAGGTCATACAGTCAGACTGGAGGGCAACAGCAGGGCGCATCAGTCTGACAGCTCCATTTCATCACAGGGTCAAAGGTTAACTGCTGACCCTCGTAACATCACCTCTGGGTGCACGATAAATGACTCTCTCTCTATCTGTCTGTGTGTTAATGGAAGGTTTGTACCAGTAATTGCTCCATACATCTGTATATCTCTTGGGAAACGTAAAGATGCGATGTCCGTCTGGAAACATTCGCTGATCAATACCCATCCTAAAAAGTGATCAGCATTGTTTCAACGTTATTATCCACCCGCTCGGTTTTGAAAGACAATGCCTTTTGGAGTTATGTTCCACCTATACCTATAAGTATAGAGTATAAAATAGCATGAGGTGGTTTAATGTATAATCAGCTGGCAACAGCAGCTACTGATCGTCTCTAATGTGGAGATGTTGGTGGTTTCAGCCGATCCCTCTGATCGGCTCTAATGTAATAAAGTTGTGCTATTAAAAATGGAAAATAAATATTGTTTTTGAACATTTCAGGCGAGCAGAAACACACGCTCTAGTTCAAGATAATAGCAAAGTGGTGGAAAATATATTTAAAATACTGTACTTTTATGCTACTTTCTACCACTGCTCCATCAGATTTCAGAGGGAAATATTATATTTCTTTACTCCACTACATTTATCTGACTGTAGACACTTTACAGATTAAGATTTTATAAACAAAACATGTGTTTAAATCATGAAATATGATACTGTGCTATAGAATAAACTATCTAACATAAAGTAGTTAAAATGTGCTCCACCTCCACCAGCTGTAAAACGATAGACTGTATAAAATATGGACGTAGTCTCCGAGACGTCGCCCATAGGTTTCTGAAGAGCCGTTGTGAAGCTCAAAGTGGGCGGCACCAACAGCTAGCAGCTAGCGACCTCATAGACACCCACCTGTCACTCAAAGCGGCCACGCCCTTAATTATACCTACCTTTAAGCCTTAATATAATTCAAATTGGTGAGTTATATAAAGATTCACCCCCGTACAGTTGTCATGAACGAAGATATTAGCTATGGAGACCAAAACTGTTTTTTGTACCAGGCTGTAAACATGTTTATTTCTGCTGTAAAGTTGGGCATTTTAACATGGAGGTCTATGACGATTGACTCGCTTTTAGAGCCTCAAGTGGACATTTGAGGAACTGCAGTTCAGCGTTGATTTCATTTCTCAGCACTAGATTATAATAAGTAAAAATTCAAATCAATTAAAATCCTGACATGTGTTAAAGCATCAGCAATAATAATCCAATATATAATACTAGAGATAACATCTTGCGATGACATCACACCAGCCGCGACGCCAAATCGGGCCCCTTCCCCTCTTCCTACAGTCCTACTTCCGGTGCCCTTGGTCGGACTCGGCCTTCGTTTTGATCTCACCTGTAAAGTGTCGTGACTGTGACGCTATCACGGTGACAAAATCTGTCCACAGACAGAAATATAAACAGCTGGCAAAGCACTCAAAACCGCCTCCATGGTAGACCCCGCTACAGCAGGTCTCTTTGTCACGATGACTTACACACAGACTTTGGGCAGATTTATATTATATTGTGTGTATGGTCCAATTCTATCACAACATGTAGGAATGATATTGATCTATTGGTCTAAAGACTGAGTGATATGCAGATGACGATGATGAGTCTTACTTGTTTATGTTGCTCATACGGGCCACTAGTTTACTATCTTTTAATCACATTTAGTTTTGGTAGAATATCCTTGCAGTTAGATCACATTACCTGGATGTAGCCAGGAAACAACAAGAAGTCTGTCTCAGCTGCCTAAACAGAGCTGTTAGAACAAACACAGGAGCTCATTGATGCTTTCAACAGGCTGGCAACAATAAACAGAGCTCAGGTGAGCCTCGGGGTCGGCATGGACTCAAGAGACTGGAAATATATACGGGAAAGGAAATAATAAAGAAAAGAGTCTGTTTAGTTTCACAGATTTAGACTTTAGAGGGCTTTCGTCTCAAAGTGACATTACATTTGTAAAATAAAATACTGTGGACGGAGACTTCACTGGTAAAAACAAACAGACAGACCTTAGTGATGAAAGCAGAGGCAGGGGTTTTAAAATATAAATGCATTAATCAATTATATATAGAGTATAAAACGCATTAACACAAATTCATTTTAACGGCACTAAGTTCTTTAACGCATTAACGCCACTTGCGATTTACCATGTCATACTAGCTTGTCGCAAATGAAGCTAAATAACGCTACGAAGTTACGCTACATTTTGGCGAAGCATGTCCATTTTCAAAGGGGTCCCTTGACCTCTGACCTCCAGATCGGTGAATGTAAATGGGTTCTCTGGGTACCCACGAGTCTCCCCTTTACAGACATGCCCACTTTATGATCATCACATGCAGTTTGGGGCAAGTCATAGTCAA
>CAKALG010016449.1:0-19591 GCA_916700815.1 Helicolenus hilgendorfi
AAGGATCCTAAAATGGGGTTATTAAAGGATTTTGACCAAGATTTGCACTATTACGGTGGAAGTGCCCTGCTTTGCCTGAAATAAGAGGGCCAACATCAATGAAAAATTATGGAAAATAATATTAGGCTTACCATCTCTGCTATTCAATGTTGCGCTGGAAACTGATATGTGATGCCAGCACTTTATAAATGACCTCAAAATATCTAATCTGTCTGATGAATACCTCACTACGATATACAGAACCCGTTATAGAGTGGTGCAGGGATGACGTATTTTTGTAGGCCAACCCGGAAGTTGGCATCGCACTGGTTCCCTCGACAAAAAGCTTTGTCCATTTGGTTTTTGATTATTGCAGAAAATAAGCTCTGTGGCAAACAAACATTTATAATACTTACACGTTTTGTTCAGTAAGATAATCTCCACAAATGAACACCACCTTTATGATTTTTGAAGTGTGAATGCAATCGCCAGAAGTAAAAAGCTAATGTTAGGCTATGTTAGGTTTGTCCATTCTGGGCTACTGCAGAAACATGGCGGCCGACTCTGTGAAGAGGACTCGCTTCCTACAGTATGTAGACATAAACAGCTCACCATTTCTGGCAATAGATCCCCCTAAATGTTACACTTTGTTCCTCTAACATTAACACGTCAGCCCAAAGCTCAGGCTGTAACAGTGCAATGTGTGTTGGTAATAAACATAGTATCACTGCCAATTCACAATCGATGTTTAAAAAAACTCACCTGTTGATGTAGCTCCACAAAATGTCAAATGTAGAGCCACAACATCCAGCATTAAATCTTGTTTACCAACCCAGTCTGTTTTCGGAGTACTGGCTGAAATGTGCTGCATACAAATATCCTCTTCCTTCCTCACCTGCTTGGGATTTCTGTGGTGAAGACTCCAGCCAACTGTACAGGTTTCTCCTGTAATAGTCTCTCCATTGTTGACTCCACAGAGGTCAGCAAATGGCCAAGGAAGAGCATTATTCCATATTTGGAGCTCTTTCTGTCCGTTATAAAACAGTTGACAATGTTCAGAGCAGCAGCAGTAAATAAAGATGAGGAAATTTAATTAGAAAAAATAACAGGAAAGCAATTACCAGTTATTGATGACATTTCTAGGAGCCAGCTATAGTTTCCTGTCGCTTCAAGGTTTCTTGGAAATTAATTCACTGTGATGTTATCAATAATGCTTATACCTCCAAGCAATCAATCTGAAACAATACAATTTGCTTGAATCTTCACAAAGATTAATTTTAGGGCTGAAACAAACTGCAGAGATTTATCTTTTCTTTTGAAAGGTTTTATTCATTTCATATAATACTGACACATGTACTCAATAGCGGTTAACAGGCGTTTAAAAACACAGATATTAAAACCATTAGAGCGTCAATTTGTTTTTAGCCCCGTTGATTCCATGGACCATTTTTTACACGTTTACATGTTTCAATATACCATAAACATCTACTTGGTATTAGTCTAACCTCACCCCTGAAAGGATTTTGTCCTTTGTCAAAAAACAAAAGAAAAAAGAAGACTGACAAACTGTCTCCCCATTTTAAAAAATGGCATGTGGTAAGCCACAAACTATTCAAGGTAAAATATTCTTATGGAGGTGAAATCTGAAAAAAAAAGCAAAGGTTCGGTTTCAGATCTGAGAAACATTTTGACAGCATCAAAGTGTGTCATATGTGGCACAGTTAAATTTAAACGTGTCATCCCGACTACATGAGACAGCCATTCTGGATGCGCTCCCTTTTTTTTGTAGTGACGTTTCTAATGCAGGATAGCCGTCTAAAGTCCAGGTCCCCTTTATTCCCCGTATGCGTATGGAACACAACTAAGCCATAGAAGAGAGATGAAGAGTACAGATTGTTGTAAAGAAGGTTTTGTCATCTAATCAAGTGTTGTTTAGGTCATAGTTCACTTTTTTGTTGTTTGTAGTAGCAGTAAAGGATTGTGGGTGATGCAGTCCTGTGCGGTAAAAGGACCAAGGACACTCAGTTGAGTTTAAGGTGATGGAAGAGGGTGTCAGAGTCCTGTCTCTTCAGCCTCCACATCTTGGATATCCTCAAAAAATGAAACAATTACTGGTTTCTCGTAGAAGTCCGTCTGAGCGTGTTTCCTCACCAACGATAGGTCCATTGTGCTGTGTAATTAACTCCACCGCCATTTCTGCTCCTCTTGAGACGGGCGGGACTATCGCGTCACCTGAAACAGGGAGGAAAAGAAAGTGGGTCACTGAAAATAGTCCCCAAAAAAAAGTTAAGATGACGTCTGAAACAGAACACAGTGCGGAGCCAATTCTGGGAGAACATTTGAAACGACGCAGCGTCGTGCTGCACGCTCTGCTATTTGGAAATAATGGGAAGTGATTCTTGTTGGTGGAGCACCGACAACGTGGCGAGCACGGTCTCTGTCTCTCCTGGCAAGAGACTAAACAAGACACAGCTTGAATCATGGCAGACGGCCCACAATGCCTCACTCTCAGCGTCTGGCCCGCTGCCATGTCATTTCGTCTGTTTGTCGAGACGGCTGCTCTAATCACATGGTCTCTTTATCTCGTCTATCCATCTTTCCATTTTCTTTGCTCATGCACTCACTTTTGGTTTATTTCAAGCTATTAGGAGACATTTTCAAGAAGCCAACGACCAAACAGACACAAATTGCTGTGTAACTGCCAGTGCTTTGGCATGTACAGTTATAGACCAGACAAGACCATACTCCCCAAGTCTATGCTTCTGTTTTCCTGCGTGTCTTCCTTTCTCATTGTGTTTCTCAGAGGCTTCTCCTTTTAGCCCCAACACATGCTGTCCCCTCTGTATTTCCTCTTGAGGGACTCCGTCTTTTGTCCGACCCAGGTTGTGCCAGTTAACAAAGTGTGAAGGCCAGCCATCACTGAGAGAGCTCAGAGGAGCGATTCCTCCAAGCTGCTAGCTGAAACTGTTCTACTGTGTCTGCTCTGGATGGCTCCAGGCCACCCTTCCTGGGCCCGATCCCATTGCCTTCAGGCATCTACTCCTGTGCCTGATCAAAGAGTCTGCAGGCGTTTGTTGTCACGCCAGTTCGCAATACACGCACGCACCGCTGCATCTCTGCGCCTGCTATGCTTTAAGGTGCTCCGATCTAGTCCCTTCAGGTGCTCATCCCCTTGCCTGTTTAAATATGCCTGTAGGTGGCAGTTTCTGTGCCCAATTACAAAGTGGGTTTAGGTAGTTAGATCTCAATTTACAAAAAAGACACGAACAGTGCTCAAGTGTCATCTCTGCGGGCTTTTTTCAGGCCCATGAGTGCCACATTTTCTATTCCTTATTCCACAAGCTTTAACTGTCTACACTAGTGGCTGCTCAGATGGCCACGAGGCAGATGTCCCCTTCGCTCCTACATTATGCACATCCTTTATGACTCACTTAGTCACATGAGAGTAAATTATGGAAAGACACCATTTAAATGGTTTGATCTTGTTTTGTTTTTTCTAGGTCTGTCAATCGATTAAAATATCTAATCCTGATTAATCGCAAATTAATCGCACATTTTTTATCTGGTTAAAATGTACCTTAAAGGGAGATTTTTCAAGGATTTAATACTCTTATCAATATGGGAGTGGGCAAATATGCTTGCTTTATGCAAACATATGTGTATATTTATTATTGGAAATAACACAAAACAATGAAACAGAAACCCTGACAGGTACAGCATTTAGCATAACAAATATGTTCAAATCATAACAAAACTCAAGCCCAACAGGCAACAACAGCTGTCAGTGTGTCAGTGTGCTGACTTGACTATGACTTGCACCAAACTGCATGTGATTATCATAAAGTGGGCATGTCTGTAAAGGGGAGACTCCTGGGTACCCATACAACTCATTTTCATTCACATATTGAGGTCAGTGGTCAAGGGACCCCTTTGAAAATGGCCATGCCACTTTTTCCTCGCCAAAATGTAGTGTAACTTGGTAGCATTATTTAGCCTCTTTAGCGACAAGCTAGTATGACAGGTTGGTACCATGATTCCTCAGGTTTTTTAGTTTCATATGATACCAGTATCTTCACTCAACCTTAAAAACTGAGCCCGCTACAACCTCTGAAATATCGATTACGTTAACGCTATCGTTAAGGCTGACAAACCTAGTTTTTTCTTATTCTTTGATAATCTAAAAGCTGCATCAATCAAATTACTTTAGGTCTTGATTCACTGTTTGTATTGTTTCTATCAAAGAGAGGTGCTTTCACAATATGTTGCCTAAAGAGGTTGATGGTGCTTGCAGACATCGGTTTAGTGTTGATGTAAGCTTTTTATATAGGAAGTGAAACATACACCTTGTCATTTGTTTGTTAATGTGTGTATATGGCTGCATGTGCATCTACACAAATGCACACTCACACTTGCCTTGCGGTGTATGACAGCTCAGTGGCTTGGCAGCCCAGCCGTGTCTGTCTGCTCATCCATATGATATTATTTGGCATTGATCGAGCTGTCTTCCATCCCCTCCCTCTCTCCTCCCTCTGCCCTCCTCTTCTCTGCTCCCGGCCAGGGATGGATGGATGGAGGAGAGGATGGAGAGTGCCAAACCCTTCTTTTGTGTTCTTGCCTGCTCTGTGTACCCAGACGCACAAACATAAGCTCCTTGTCCACTGACCAGTTGCAATATTCTTTTATCTACCTATCACCTCTGCCTCCTCTTGTTATTCTTTCTTTGTCATCCATCTCCGCCTGCCTCTTTCTTCCTTTTTGCTGCTCTCTCTCTCTCTCTCTCATCCTTGTTCTCTCTCACTCCATCGTCAATTTCAATTTACGAGCGGGTCTTAATGGGACTATAAGAGAACGTTCGATGCTATTGATCTGGATGCCTGCGCATCTTGACCTTAACGTACCACACCAGAGGAGGAAAAAAAAACATGCTCTTTTCATCATCATGCAAACACATCAGCCAACACGCTCACATAATGTACACACACACACACAACAGTCACACACTCACACAGATCATTGATCAAAGACCTGAATGCAAGAGACAGCAAATATTTGTGCTCCTTCAAACTACGACAGACTCAATGATAAAGTGATGCGTTGCTGAAACTGGTTTGCTTTGATCGTGTTCAGGAAATTATAAATGCGCTCTTTGGGCTTGATAAAACTAAATGCATGAGATCAGATATATGAATCAACTTCTGAACAGCACTCGCATATTCAGAAATTACATCATCTTCATATCTGATCAACCCTTGTGTGTCTCTCTCTTCAATTATGCCCGTTACATACTCCAAGATCACTCTGCCGTTTTCTATTTCCATCTCTTTGTCTCTTTATCTCGCCGTGATGTGGGCAGCGAATTTGGAAAGTTCAGTAGCGCTTATGAGCAGGCTAACACAAATTTGAGCATGGGCCAGCGCAGCAGAATATATTTCAGGGTGAGAAGGAGCTGTTGAGAAGGGAAGAGTGTAACTTGAGGGTGTGAGATCCACTTTGCTAGGTGAGAGGTGAGCAGGAGGAAAAAGTAGGGAAGGAATTCTTAATCAGCCAGGTGTATAGGAGACCGTCTCCAAGTGTTTTAAAGAAAGAGAGAGTGGGAAAGAGAGACGAGTCCACGCGTGTCTTACGCTTTACTTAACCCTCTCTTTTTCCCAAGGAGATGCACTCTCCCTCCTCTGACCACGCCTTCGATCAATTATTTAGACAGAAAACAAAGGTCTGCACCCAGCCATGAATAATGGAAGATGAGAAGGCAGAGAGAAGGATGGAGGTTAGAAACAGAAGCGCACAGTGACAAGAGGTGAGTCTCGCGCAAATTCCCTCCTATGACAGTCAGACAAGAGTCTGCTCAGGTCAAGTCACTGAAGAGAAGTCAACAGGTGTCGACATACTTGCAACCCTCCCAGTTTTCCCCGGAGCTTTTCATCGGTTTCCTCCTGGCGTCACAATTCTCCCATATTTCTCCTGATTTATGGCAAATTTTCACACATTTCTTTCCCTTTTCTTTATCTCAACCTGTTTCTGGCACTGTACAGTATGTATAAGCCCTAATGTTTCCATGTAGTGCTACAGAAATTATTCCTAAAACTCAGTAATGAGTTAGCATTCCGGTTCCCTCGTCTGGAAGTCAGTGGGTTTTGTGAATCGGTTTTTAGTTACATGCCTGAAATAAGGTCTGTGGTTCACACAAGCTTAAGAGAGTTTAACGTAAAATACATCAATAAATACCCCACTTGTGACTTTTTAAGACTTTATGTGTCTTAACAAAGGCGGTTGCTAACAAGTTGCTAAATGAGACTACTAAACGTCATCACGCCGACTCGTCCGCCTTTACAGTCTCGTTGTGTAGCCTATACTCACACTCATGCGACTGTGGTGTAGTTTAATTATAGCCTAACATTAGCTTTTTACTTCTGGTGATTGCATTCACACTTCAAAAATTATAAAAGTGGTGTTCATTTGTGGAGCTTAAATTGCTGAACAAAACGTGTAAGTATCATAAATGTTTCCTTGCCACAGAGATTATTTTCTGCAATAATCCAAAACGCAATGGAAAAATCCCATTGGCTATTTGTCGAAGGAACCCATGGCGATGCTAACTTTCTGATTGCCGTACAAAAATACGCCATTTGTCTATCTGTCTGTGTGTCTGTCTGTCTGTCTGTCTGTCTGTTAGCAGGATTACTCCAAAAGTACGTTATGGATTTGAATAAAAATTGGATGGGTGGGGTGTAGCACAATGAACAATCCATTCGATTTTGGTGGCGATCCGGATCATGATCCGGATTCAGGAATTTCTTTAAGGATTCCGATCAGCCTGTGCATTAAGACCACAGGGTATAACCCATGCGCAGTGTAACTGATGACGCGTGACCCCGCCTCCCTCTGAGAGCAGAGAGATACGTGTGTGGATGTGTGACGAGACAGGTGCGGGAGCTGCTGGCCCACGGTGAGAAAGAAACTGCAGATGACGGGATGAGAGACAACGTAGTGTAACGTTATACAGACATAACAAGGCTGCTGAATGAGAGAGGCATCCACCGATACGTTACACGGAAACACATCGTGTTAATAATACGCTGACCTCCTCACGGCACCGCCAGCTGTGAGCTGTGATCTGTTTTTAAAGTCAGGCACCTTGGCGGAGGTCTGCGCTCTCCGATTGCCATTCTAGTTACACATGAATTGATTTTTGTGGGATATACTGTATACGAATTACAGTGCGTTACTTTTCATAGGTATAGATACGAACAGTGTATGAGAACAGCCCGCATAAAGTCACAGACAAATGGACAGTAAATGAGAATTGCAGAAATTCAAGTAGAAGAACACGCACACATTCACAAAACGTACATACTGTATTATGGGTGAACAGGAGTGTAAAAACTATCCGAGGACAATTACCACTCTGGTGTATCCGCTGTGGCGAGTTGCTTTTGCATCGAGTCAGATGGCATGCCAGTCAGAGGCAGGGAAGCAGGGCAAGTAGGAGTGAAGGGAATTGTGATGTTCTCTTTCCTAGTGTGTGTGTGTGTGTGTGTGTTTTATTTGTGTTGTTCCTGTTGGCCTTGTTTTTCTTCAGAGACTGTTTGATGTTAGATCCAAAATGGGCGGGATGAGAAAGTGAAGAGAGAGAAATTAGGTGAGAAAAAGAATGATATAGAGGGTAAAAAGAGAAAGGAGTAGGGTCTGGAGACAGATAACACAGAGAGAGGACAGAGATATAACACGATGGAGGTGGAAGTGGGTCACTCGGCGGTGGGTCTGACCGTGTGTGGGCATGCATGTATGCGGAAGAGTGTTTTGTGTGAGAAAGAGGGAAATAGAGACATTACAGAGAGAGAGAGAGATTGTGTGAACACCAACCTTTGTGGTCTTGACTTTGTTGCCTGTGCTGCAGCTCCATCCTGTGAGGTCTGGGAGAACCTTACACTCCTCGCCATCCATACACGGCTGCATCTGACACCACCACTTCTGGGCTACAATGGAGGCTGGGGGGGGACGAGGGAAGACGGTGGCAAATATTTAGTTCGGTGAAGACGTGACTCGATGTTTGTGGGTGTGTTTTCATTGAGTGCTTTCATGTGTTTCCAGATCGTGCATGTGGGAATTTCAACTCCAAGTTTTCTCTGGCCAAGTTTCCATCTGAATTTTAAACATTTTTTTTTAGAGAATTGGCAAAGAAAATGTGAATTAATATGCACTTCCATCCACTACCGTTATGTGAATATTAGGAGTTGGGTGCATCAACATAGAGAGTTGGTAGCACTAATGCCATTAAACTACTGCAGAAGAAGAGAGTGCAACGAGATGATGTAATTAAATGAACGGCAGCCAAAATTCAAACAAACAAAAACGATGTGGAGCAGCAGCTTCAGTTTAAATCACATGCTCCATGCACGTCATGATTTATTTGCTAAGTCTGTTTCCATTACACATTGTCACATTTTGCTTTTATCAATACACACATTTTTCCAACTTTTTGTGATATTTTTTTTCTTTGAATTTACAGTGTTTCCATTTGCACGTTTTTTAAGCGCAAATTCAAAATGTCCATAAAACCACGTAGATGAAAACAAACTTCCTGATAGTTATAAATGTAAATTCACCAACAATATGATCATGACACAAACTATAAATGATTGATTTCTCACTTTGAGAACACAGCAAGGTGCAGAGCAGTGTGAGCTTTGACTGGGTGATGTCTGAGGTTGTTTCAGAGTTTATTGATCAATTTTGTGACTTATAGATCACCATAGACACTAAATATACAAAAATACCCCTCACCTTTCTAAAATAGTTTGGGTTTTAAGTGATGTATAAATGATCAAAATACAAAACATACAATATTACAACCATCTTTTCTAAATATTCTTTAGCAAATACAATTTCTCATCTTTGCCCCTCGATGGGTAAGAAGTTTTCAGTTTTCCTTCAGCCTCTTTTTCTCAAACTAATTTTCAAAAACACTATACTGAAATCTCTTCCATCTCTTCATATTTATGGATAGCCCTAACTTATTTCAGAGCTAATCCGTGGTTAACTTTATCACATCAATTCTTTAACTAAATTCCCAACTGTTCTAAAAGTTCTAAAATGGCTTCTGAAATCCAGAATGCTGGCTGGCTGAAAAACATGAGCTTTAACATATGACACTTACCATATGATTTTGAATACTCAATATTTTTACACATCAATATCAAGATCATTTTTGAAATATTCCCATATGTTCCCAAACTTCAGGGAATTATGACCGAACCTTTTCTCTGGAGAAAACATTTTGACAACCTTTCAGCAATAAAGAAAAATTAGTTAAGTTCTCTTTGGAGAGCATTTTTTTTTTTCAAATGAAGATTATTACTGTATGCATGAGCGCTGGAGTCATGTTAATTTAATCAGTACATAAGGGATCATTTACATGTTCAATTCATGTAGGAAAAAAAGACATAACTGGAGGCAAGATTTGCATCAGACAGCTGGGATATGTTGTGTTCAAGTAGATTTGTTCACAACACGTCAAATCAGATAAAAATGGATTGATGGGGTTCCTTTAGCAAATACAAAAGAGAAAGAGGTGTAGACAGACCAGACACGTCAAGAACAAGAAGATGATTAAATATCATCACAAAGATAAAAGAAACAAAAGAACGCTCACCACAGTAATGATTGACTGAGTGTGTGAATATATGAAGAATGTTCTTATGAATGCCCTTTCTTCATCTGTCACTCTGAAGACTTGTTATTTGCCACAGTCAGTTACCAGGTAATGACATGTTTAGCATGTAAGTATTTAAGCGATTGTCACTCCAACTTAGAAACTACGTAGTCAGAAAACAGCCTGTATTCAGTGACATAATTCCCAGGGGATTGGTGACACTTTGAGAGACTTTTCTTGAACAGACCAACTTTGCAGTACTGTCTGAGGATTTCTCAGTAATCAGATATTGTAGATGGTACAGACGCTTTGAGCAGAGAAATCCCAGTATACAAAGCTCAGGCCGACTTTCATCAAGTCATCATTATGAGGTCTGTCAGAATTTGTGTCAGCTCAATATTGAAGTCATACCCGCAAGCAATTTAACAGTTTTATGGCTTATAAACGGTTTCAAAGTGGAGGGAGCCATTAGCACTTACAATGTATTAAAGTGCTATTTTGTTAGAAATGATTCAGTGGTGGAATATAACTAAGTACGTTGACTCAAGTACTGTGCAATTTTGTGTTACTTGTAATTTAATTGAGTATTTTACTTTTATGCTATACCTTATGCTTCAACTCCACGACATTCATCTGACAGTTATAGTTAATTTTCAGTTCAAGATTTTACAAACAAAATATGTGATCAGTATATACGATATGATTCTGTGTTATAGATTTAACTACCCAAAAGTATCTAAAATGTTTCAAATCAGCTCCACCTCAACCAGCTAAATACTATTACTGTTTACATGTCAATGCACCAATAATAATGGTCCATCACCAATGGTATCACTACTTTTACTTAAAGGTCCCATATCATGCTCATTTTCAGGTTCATACTTGTATTTTGTGTTTTTAATACAACATGTTTACATGCTGTAATGTTACAAAAAAGTAATTTTCCTCATACTGTCTGCTTGAATATACCTGTATTTACCCTCTGTCTGAAATTCTCCGTTTTAGCGCATTTTGACGGAATTGCAACAGAATTGCATTGCCTGGCAACAGTTTGGGTCCATGTTTACTTCTTGTCAGCTGATGACATTAACATACACTGCAACCAGGAATAAACTGGGACACATTTAGAATGTTTACGTTTAAAACCGTGTAATGGTCTAAATATTGTATATTTGTGACATCACAAATGGACAGAAATCCTAACGGCTTGTTTCAAACGCACAATTTCTGAATACGGGTTGTGTGTATTTCTCTGTATGTTGAGCGCTTCGATACTTTCACAGTATTTATAAAGCACTTAAACCTGTTTTTTAATATAAAAGACATGAAAATCTTACTTTTTTTACAATATAGGACCTTTAGAGAAACAGTGTGTAACATTTGGGGGGATCTATTAGCAGAAATGGAATATACTATTCATAACTATGTTTTCATTAACATATAATCACCTGAAACTAAGAATTGTTGTGTTTTCGTTAGCTTAGGATGAGTCCTTCATATCTCCATACGGAGCGGGTCCTCTTCAAGGAGTCCCCCATGTTGCTCTGCCATGTTTCTACAGTAGCCCAGAACGGACAAACCAAACACTGAGAGAGCCTTTTGTGTTTTTACGTTAACTGAAGACCACCATAGTTCTCTGACACTTCAAACTGTGGTAACATGAGCCGCAGAGTACAAAACCATGGTACCGGCAGCGGCCGTATGACATCAGTTTTGCACTCGGCGGCTCACGTTACCGCAGTCTTGGAAAGGGAGGAATGAGTAAAAGGGTACTTAAGTTGCCGCCAAATCCTACACACTGTACCTTTAAGTAAATGATTTGAATACTTCTTCTGCCACTGATAATAATATATGCTGAATTAACACATAATAAATCACAAACAAAAGATTACAGTCTAATTTGTTGTTAATCTCTGACAACCAATGGTGCTCGAACATATTGTTACTGTGTTCACCTGGCGAGTTACATGTGTCATGCATTACTGCATTACATTAAGTAATTTAACTGTGAATTCTAAACATCTATGTCAACCTTTCATTCATTGTCAACAAAGCAGCTCCTGAAAGATAACACTTTCCTTTCTGCAGATTATAATATTTGCTTTAAGGATGCATGTTGCGGGTCCTTTTATATTCACATAACATTGACTGAAGTGCTCAATATAATAGCAGGAAACCCTGAATTCCTCCTCATGGAGCATTTTTCATATTCAGCCTCTCAGTTAAGAAGCCATTATGTTATATTGGAATTTATTATATTCAATTTGTATGCCTTTTGAGTTATTTGCTTGGTTGTGAAGCACAGATTACTTTTACTGTTGAGAATAGTTCAGATTTCTGCTTCTTTTATCTTTACTGGTGTATCTGGTTAATAGCTGAAGTAGACATTTCATTATTTTTTAATTGCTTGTGTGCGCAATGTAACCTTATGCCATCCATCATCGTTGTAATTCCTCTGAATTCATCACAAAAATGGAATTGATAAAACAGGAAACAACGTTGAACAGGAAAGTAGGAGTAGGGTGTTTGTTTGTCTGATTCTGTTTCATGCATAGGCTGTATATAAGAAGTGCACGTAGTTACCGTGACCTCACAATTTGGTTTGTGTACTACGGTTTTGAAGTTTCGAAATTTATCATTTTGGCCGTGGCCATCTTGTTTTTTTGCAACCAGAAGTGACACAAGAGCTAAGTACAACCGAACGCTGATTAACACATTTCTAGGAGACCAAAATGTTACAATTAAGTTTCATGAACTGAAAACACACTGTGAAAGGGTTAAAGTTATAGGACAAAAACGCGCACAACACTCTTTGTTTTTGACTCTAAATGGGACCATAATTTACTAATTGAACATGAAGACTTTAAACTAGCGATCAAGATCATAAACTCATGTATACAATGTTTACTGAGGTAATAAATCAAGTGAGAAGTAGGGTCATTTTCTCATAGACTTCTATACAATCAGACTTCTTTTCGTAACCAGAGGAGTCGCCCCAAGAGAGTCTTGGCATCTATGTATTCACTGTCAAATCAAAGTTTACCCCAGTGATATATATACTGTACATTTTGATATGAATTTCAGAAGGGAGTAGCACACACCAGAACAATAGTTTAAAATGGACACATGTATGCACTATGCAGTATAATGTATTTCTTGTTATTTGACCCGAAGTTCGTACAGGAACTCTGGGTTAAATAACACTTAGTTGTGTTTTTGAGCGCCATATTTGTGAGGATTACTGCGTCAGGACCGGCCAGACAGTATACATTAAATTTCAGTCAGAGACACTTGGGAATGTGAGGGAATTGACCATTTATAGCAAATGGTTGTAATGTTAGATTTGGCAGAAAAGGCTCTTCTCTTGATGGAGTTTAAAAGAATTAGAGCAGCAACAAGGCTAGTACTGGGAGACCTAATCTCTCAGTTCCCTAAAGAACACATACACGTACATTATCTATGAGTTAAATCCGGACCACCAAAAGATGTAGCACATAAGGAGGTTAGGAACATTCAGGAGAGTAATGGTGAAAAAAACTGGGTTATAATGGCCGTGCTGTGCACCTGCATGAATGTGATTGGACGATTCTTTTCACCAGTCCCTTTTTTTTCACTAAATTGCTGCTGACTGGGTATTGTTTGGGTCAAGGTCATTCTCCTGAATTTGGTATTTTCAACACTGTGTGGGCGCATGTTCCTGTAAATAGAACAGCTTGTCATGGCTTCAGTAACCAGGAGGAGTTAAGGGGCCCATATACTCCATCATAACTGCTTCTCAGATGGTCAAAGAGCTTCAGAAATCCCCTCCCTTTACACCTTTCTGATGTTGGCTTGTCCAACCATATCTGTAACTGTACGAAACTGACAATCCAAGACACAGAAAAAGTATAATCAACATGACAACATTAAAAACCATAAAAGGCATTTTAAGACGCTACTAAAACCAGGTGTGATTCTGACAGTGGAAGCGTGCAGATACGTACAAAATGTGCACAAACACAAACAGCGGTACATACCATCAACACAGGAGGGCATGGCCCGGGTGGTGCCAGCAACCTGTCCAGGGAAGCAGGAACATTTGACAGTCTGAGATCTCTCCTCGATCTTGTTCTTGTTGCAGCAGCGATGGGCAGCGATCACCTCACACGTCCCTGCCTTCACATGCACTGTGAAACAGAGACAGAGAGAGACACACTGTGTTCAGTGTACCAGGCTCATTTACACCAGTGTTTAATCCAACATGTACTGTGATAATAATATCGAACATTAACAAGTCAGTGTGCAGACAGACAGAGAGAAAGATTTAGCCTGCTTCCAGACCAATGAATCTGTTGTGCTCGCTGACAATCACAACTTGGTGTGATTAAGAATGAGGAGGTTATCTACCCGTGCATGATCCAAAAACACAGCGACAGAAAAATTGGTGACAAGCGTAGATCAGATCAATGCAGCTATACAGGTTGATTTAATTAAACCTACAGAAATAATAACACTTAAATGAACCTTGGACAGATGTGTCAGTCACTGCCAAAGGGCTTGGACAAAATAACCCCCCCTTTGCCAAATGAAAATGGCAACACGAACATGATGTCAGACTAAATAATGAAGTGGAATAAAAGGGTAATCCATGAGACTATTATCAGATAGCCATGAGCCAAAAAAGACCAGTTTATAATCAGAATTATCAAATTAATGTTCTCTTTATGCACTGATGTGTGCACAAACAAAACCGTGCACCCATGTAAAAATACATATTTGGCTTACAGACACTCACACATAGCGACTCACAAATATAGCAAATCTGGAAGTCGCAGTTTCTTACTGCATGGCTGGCTGCTGAGCCACAGCTGCTCCTTCACTAAGGGGATCTGTGTAGAAAATGCATGTTAAGTCTCCTGTGGCTCCTCTGCGATACATAGGGAATGAAATGGTAACTCGGTAATTGAAAGAAAGAAAAACAACCAATGTTTGTATTAGAATATGTACTTTGATTGCATTGTATTGTATGTTAGTCTTAATACTAATGAAGGGTAGCTGTATGAAGCCCCTTCACTTCTTCTATAGCTACGGCTTCGTGTGCACATTTATATACACACACTTCAATCAGACAGCTGTGTCGTTAATTAACAACAAGTCCACCCCGAGCACAGAAGTCCCTTGAGTCAACTAAGAGAGAAGGAACAAAGAAATCACTCTACATTTGAAGATTTGTGATGTCAACACATGGCCCTTTCATACCAGCCTTTCATCAAATACATGAAAATGTCAAGGACAAACAATAAGCCTTGTCAAGAGCACTGTGTGCAAGAATACAGTGTGTATGTGTGTGTTCACGCTCGTTTGTGACTATGTACCTACAATGTATACTGTTCATGTCTTCATCTATGCTTGTGAGTGTACGTGCGCATGTTTGTATAGTCTTATGGTTGCAAAAGTCTGGCGTGTGGGTTTTGACTTTTCACACAGTTGTTGGAAGTCACTGCTATTTCCATTACAAAGGAGTCCACACACAGTACAACAAAGGGTGCACGCGGCGTGGCAATGAAAACTAAAGCAGCAAACAATGACTGTGCTCTGTCCAAAGAGTATTTAAAAGTGAGGCGAGCCGAACTGAAAGACAGAGTATGAATATGTTAAACAGGCTAACAGAGATTTGAAAAGTTCTTAATTTGCTCCGTTAATGAGAAAAAGACAAAGCAGCAATCCTGCAAAGCCCAGTCCAATTAATATCTCAGTGAAAAGCACAGTCTAATATCTCACCCACTGTGTGTCTGTCTGTCTCACGTTGTTCTTTCATGTCCTCCCATTTCCCTTTTTTGATCCACTAGCAGTGGGTAGTGATGATGGTAGGCTGATCTGTCCATCTGTCTGTCTGTCCATCAATCCAACACTTTGGTCCACAGAAACATATCTCATTTAATACAGACTTGCCACAAAATTTGGTGTCAATATTCAGATTGTTCTCATAAACCATTCGTAGCTACACCTACAAAAAGTAATGCACTGTAATTCATGTATATACTACAAAATCAATGAGTGGGTCTAAAGATACCGGACTTTGGCCCAGGAGAATGGCGTTCACGTCCTGTGTGAAACCAGAAGCCATTGTTGATTTATTTGTCACGTAAGTTACGTACTTAAGTCCAACCATGATCTTTTCTTAAACCTAAAAGTATTTTTGTTGCCTTAACCTATAGAAGTTGTCTACTGTGAAAACAGAAGTTTATTTTGAAACAACTGTATGCACGTAACGAGACACGTGTTGCTGAACATTCGTAGAAAAACTAATGAAAAAAGATAGATAGATATTATAAGAACCGTTGAATGAGAATGCGTTTCAATATTTATGGTCTCCAGAGAATTATTCCCAGTGATTTTTGATGATTTTGTATGCAAGAAATATCCACGTGACCGGAGCTTTCCTCTCACACGAGCTTCAGGCCACATGGTGAACTCTTCACAGTACTGTATTTCCTGACCTTAGTGACCTTTTCTCTATTCCCACTCGTCAGGCCACGCTTTTATGATCCCCACAAGATCTCTGTCCATTTTGGTTTTACATGACCTTTACTGAAACGCCGACTTCAGGCCAAATTGTCAAGTTTGTACTAATGAGAAATGAATGGCCAGTTTGCCATGAAATGTCTCTTGATTGGTTTCTCTACCCCAGAGGATGAATTATGTCAACTTTGCTGATACTGTGGCTTCCTTTGTGCCACTCTTTAACCAAAATGAAGAAAGATTTGTGATAATCTAACCTAGTCTAACTGTTACACTTTTAACCCCAAAATAGCTGCTTGTACACTAGATTTTGAACAATTATTTTCAGCATGTATGTAGTCAGAGATGTCCTGAAGTCAAATATATAAGTCATTGTCAGGCATTGTTTACTAAAGAAACTTTCCAGCAACCCAAAACTCAAAGGAAAAGACATTTCCCTCACAAATTAGTGGTATTTTCTTTTAATTCACAGTATAAGGGACATGTAATGTTTTATACTTCTGGTGAATATAATCTAATCAATGTTATTTCCATATACAGTATGTATTTTGTACAAACAGTTCCCTTATTTTGACCACACGTTACTGCAGTACGATCACGTTTCCTGTCCATGACAGAGTTAGCATGCAGCTTTAGCCGTGATGTCTAGCTTTGCATTTCCTGACAATGTGTGAAACCGAAAGTGTTTCCATACTTTACTGTATGTGTAGTGTTTACCACTTTGGATTTAAAATCTGAGGATGCAGGTCCTATCCATGCGGACCCTCCAATGTTTTCTTCTTTCTAGTTTCGGCTAGGTGTTGCCAGCTGCGGTTTGTATTGGTTGACGGATACGGAACAGATATAACGTGGCGTTACTCTGACTACAACAATAAAAGTGGTAACTTCCTTCTACTTCCGCATAAACTCAAATGAAGCAAATATATGGATTCCGGCATTAAAAAAACAATTTCAAAATCGTTAAAAAAAAAAATTAAAAAATCGCAATACATAGGGGAATCGATTTTTTTTTTTAACCCCTAATAGTAAGCTGGATACGTTTATGCTTGCCCAGAGGGAGAACGTTTTTCAATTTGGTGATTTCTTGAGATAACTTTGACATTTTTATCTCCTTTTGTCGCAAAGCTGGAAGAATATCCAAACAGCAAGTCATCCAACACTTTCATGCCCTGGGCTGAAATGAGCATCGCAGCCTCTAGAGATTGCTAGCGAGCTTTCGAGTTTTACTTCTGTTTGATACTAATACCTCTCATTTTGCCTCTTTCCCTCTCTCTCTGTCTATGCACCACCCTAATTGACTTGCTTTTTTTTTTTTTGAGGCTTGACAACCTTGTTGGCCGATGCACAGCTCAGGAAAAAACAACACACACAGAGTAAACACCTTAACCCAACCCCCACCGGCACCCACACCCCCGGCCCATTATTAGACTCAGCACCTGCAGTAGTAATTGACTCAGCATTAGTAAGAGCGCCGGTGCACTAAGCTGAGCGTAGAGGAGTAATGAGGAGACGGGGGTGTGAGGATTTTACTGGAGGAATGTAAAAGTTCATTGACGCTTGAATACACAAATTAATGTGAATAGATGGCAGTACATTTCTTCAATATGGACCACATGGTGAAATAAATATTAGCCGGGCCGTATGACAGGATGGTGGAGTGATTATTTTGGCACTGCTTGATACGTGGATGTCTGCAACAGACTGTCGGGCTTTGTTTAACGCATTCTCTAATTGTCAGCTGAATCGTTGCCTGTTCAAGGTATTACTCTGGAAAGTTAATTTGACAAGTTTTAAACCATTACTGCTTCCAGGTGGCAGTAATTGGTGACTATGTGCTGTAGTTGCTCAGACAAGAAAAGTGAAGACGTGGGAAACTGAGCGCTGATGCCCCACCGACCAAAACTGTTTGATTATTATAATTGTTTTGATTGCTGCTATTCATGTTTTTTTTATAAAATGCAGACATGTGGTAATCATCCTGTCTGAGGTCTTGTTGTTTTAATCCCTCAAATCAACCTTTTTAAAAATATGAAAGTTGTTAAAAAAAACACATTCTGGGGACTATTTTTTAAATGGATGCTGTACTCAATGATTCAAAGAGGCTGTATTACTGTAACAGTACTGATTTCATATTTGATAAAATGGAAACTGGCAGTATTCACTCTGTTAACAAGCAAGCAAGCAAACCTTATTTATATAGCACATTTCATTCCAGGTGGAAACACAATGTGCTGTACAACACATGAGCAACCGTGAAGTTGCAGCCACAGACACTACATTGATAGCGCAGAGAGCGGCTGCTGATGTTGGCAATGTGGTAGTAAACTAACCTAATATGCACCTGTTACACATGTTACTGCTGCTATTGTTGGTTATCTTGGTGAACCTGCAGGTTTTATATGATGGCAGGTGTTGCCCCCAAAAATCAATGATTTTTATAATTTTGATATAAAAATTGACTCTTTCACATGAAGCGAAAAAGGATTCCGGGGTAAAATACATGAAATATATAATAATAGACAGTTGATCAGTACTCAAGGGGAAACAGCACTGCAAAGGCACCGGTGCGTACAGTGTTTAGTGTGCTCTCTAGCTTTGTATTACAGCCTGTTTGAGGCTGTGTTATGCTAATATGTTAATAATTACCAATCTGCTAGGTAGTGAGTCAGGCAGGGGGTCACAGACTCCAATAAACTCTGATAAATACTCAGCTAAATTAGGCATTACTCACCACATGACACGTACACACACAAATGTACAAATAGAGCACACACACTCACAATGAAGTTATTTTATTTTATTCATGACCTGCCTCACAGTGTGTGTGAGTGTGTGTGTGTGAGTGTGAAGACCAATTATGCTGAACTACACTTAAAAAACATCCAGTTCAGTTTTAATAGGTGAGACTACGACCCTCTTTCTGTTTCATAAATGGCGCCTATCTTCCTTTGTGATCGCTTTTACAAACTTCATCTTTCCTCCTCCCTTCTCCTCCTCATCCTCTTCATCTATCTCAACTCATTCTACTGCTATTTCATAAATGACCCCTCCTTTTCTCAATCTCTCTCAGCCACACGGGTGCCCAATTTTTCCTCCGCTCTCTCTTGCTCTTAGCTCTGCACAGCAAACTCAGCAGGATAGCAAACCATTATCCTCAATCACGGGCCCTAAATCAGAGGATTTTTTACACTTTCTATAATGTGTTCTCCCTCTCTCTCTCACCGTTTCTTGTTCTCACACTGTCGGAGTGTTTCTCCCTCTCCAAACCCCCTCCCATCTCTCTCCATGGCATGGGGACTTGTTATCCCCGCCTCTCTTAACACAGCAGTGGCTGTTAACCCCATTTAATAAGGATGACGTGCTACTGACAGACTAACAGATGGACAGATTGGCCTGACTCTGAACAACCAGGAGCTCTGTGTGTGTGCGTGTGTGTGTGCGTGTGTGTGTGTGTGTGTG
>CAKALG010016450.1:0-13016 GCA_916700815.1 Helicolenus hilgendorfi
GGTAGCGCCATGGAGGGAGACGGGTGCCAGTCTGCATGTGTGCAGCAGAGCCGGTTGAGGATCGGCAAAGTTTCACCTTGTGATTATTACGTGACCAGGCATTATCAATCCACTTGACGAGGGCGGCTTCAACCACAGGTGCTTTTCCCGTGCACATTGGTTTTTCATTCTTTTTCCCGTCACAATATCAGTGTGCACACAGCACAGGTATCCAGCCGGATAGCAGATGGTCCATGAGGCAAAGTATCATGGGAGTAAAGTCAAAAACAAAACAGAAATTCAATTAACTAAGGTTAACGTAGTTTTAAAACGTTTTTCCAAATGTTGTCATGTATGAAAAATGACCAAATTACCCCAATATTTACCTCAAAATGTATCGAAAATTACTTTATTATAAATATTATTTCATAATTATATACTAAAATAGCATAATCATTAAAATAGGGCCCTTAGGCTTGAGAAGCGGCGGTGCGCTGCTCTTCATCGGAGGTGGAAAACCAAAATTAATAGAAGACACTTCTGATCAGGCACAAATCTCACCATTGTGTGACTTATTGTCTACACAAAGGTAACCTGGTAGCTTAAGAAATTTCAAATAAGTTATTCGCTAATTATTATCTATTTATCAGCAGACATGGAAAAACAGCATATCAATTATTTTTGTATTCTTTTCCTGGAAATGTATAAAATAAATTACCAGCTATTGGGAAATAGCGGAATCTAATTATTAAGTAATGTTTTTAATAAAGTAATTTTTGATCAATGTTGTGGTAAACATTGGGGTAATTTGGCAGTAATTTCAAAGAAATTTTAAATAGGTTATTGCTAATTATCACTTAATTACCATGAAATTTGCGGACCTGTAAAATGAAGTGTTACCGTGAATTATTTAAACAGCATTAGGAGTGATTCTGTCCCAAGCTTTTTGATCATTATAAGCGGTTGATCACTGTAACTGTGATCACTATAAGCGGTTTCCCCTGTATGTCTTTTATGATGCATAATTTGAATCCACCATAGAAATTTGTTATAGAACACTAAGACGAAAAAACATGCACGGTGCTCTGAAGTTTTAGAAACTAACCAACATGAAAAAGAAACTGTTGACAGCAGTATTAGCTTTTCCCATTTGTTTGACTTTTTTTGTCTCAAAGGTTATCTGGCTCTGTTTCAACAAGCTCTCGTGAGCTCACCTGTCTCACACAGGAAAAAAACAACAAAGCATGAGTTTTCTCAGAAGGTCCAAGGCAAGAAGTAGACAGTCGGAGCTGAACTCTGTGAAAGCCCAAAGCCAAGGTGATTATCTTTGTGTATGGGCTTAGATTTATCTCCCCCTTAAGGGATTATCCTCATCCATTTCCCTTTTCTCTCATGTTCCTGAGTTTGTTGTCTTGACAACATGCCTTCTCACTTGCTTAGCTCTTGTATTTGATTGTCAATGTTTTCAGGAAGTTCTTTCAGCTGAGAGCCATGCGGTGCCTCACAAAGCAGATGATTCCCATGAGTTAAAACACATTGTGAGAAATGTGTGGTCTGGAAAGCAATAAAACAGGAGGAGAAGCTACATTCATTGTTTTCTCCTGGCTGATCTACTGTAGTTCTATTGTTGCTGAAGAAAACAGGCATCATTTGTGCCCTCATTGGTTGCTCTCATGGTGGACCATCTGCAAATGTACAAACCCGCTATGTTTGATGTCATTCATAGATGTTTGAATGGCTGTATTCTCTATTGTGGAGCAGCCATAAAGCCTCTATAAGCCTGATTGCTGCACCACTTTAAAGTTTTATTGGGTTACTAAAGCACAGATGTGCCATCCCTGAGAGTCACCCAGCGCAGGTTGCTTCTTATGACAACTGACATGCTTCTGTTATTATTTTTCAGTACTTCAGGATGCCCTCATCTACTGTATATTGAATCAAGACAGTTTGAATTAGGATGGAGTAGTTACCATTGACATAGAAAGACTTTATTGTCACCAAAGGGGACATTTTTTGATGTACACTGTGCCTCAAAACATAAATGAAGGGTTGATAAGTGAAAGTTAGAAAACTCACTGCAACGTGTTTTCTTTAACCAACTTAATATTTGGTGAATGAATTTTGGATCAAAACTCTTCATGTATTCATTGTCTGCGCCTTTGGGAATATTAAGGGAGATATTCACATTAAATACCGAGCCAGTCAACATAAGAGCATAAGGAACAAGACATCAGGATGTCAGAGGCATTAAAGTACGTCCTATATTCAGAAAAAGAAACATGAAAAAAAACTTCTGGATTATGTTTTTAAAAGTCTCCAAGCTAAATTATTTCCTCTTTGCACTTGCCAAATCAGCCTACACACTATGACACACCAATTATCTCAATTTATGTGTTGTATGTAATGTACACTTTTATCCTGCAGCTACAGAATCAATGAAGGCTGTAATATTTCACAAATGAACCAACTTGAGTGCAATTCTTCAGACACTGACAGTGTCCTGGAACAGTGTTGGTAGTATCTGGTCAACTACATCTTTAATTGACCTTTCACTAAGCCCCACCTCCTTAGTTACAGTGGCGAAATACTACATGATGGATGCAGAGGTTGCGCTAACCCAATATTTTCCGTAACTGACTGAATGTTTATAACAATGACGAAAAAAATCGGAAGTCATTTGACGGACTGGACTTGGACTTGGACCGCGTCTGTGACCATTCACAGAGTCTGATGCTGCAGAAAGAGAGCATGCTTCACCTCCTGGTGAAGCGAGTGCTTGCAGGATTGGGAAAATCCCACATTCAGAGAGCTGGTTCAAGTCTCCATTGTGGCAGCAGAGGGCAGGTTCAGCCTTCAGAATGAAATGAAAACAGCTGCGAGAAGTGTGTTGACAGTCTGAGTGTTGACATGAAAACAGATTGCACGGTCGGTGTCGTGTCTCTTTTCATCTTATCTCTCCATGCCCTTATAAATGCATAATCTATAAGCTTGTTTTGTATATTAATTATTAAAAAAACACACACACACAACGAGCGCAGCCGCAGGCTGTGCCGCTGTGAGTCAGTCTTCAGTCCAATACTGTGTATGAACACTGGATGTTTTGCAGCGCACACACGCAGAACGGACAGAAAGCGGACTATGAGGAGATATTCTCTGAATTTGACAAAGAAAATCGTATTGGATTAGAATCACAGACACAGCCTTTAAACATGCCTATGTATTATTGTCATTAAAAAATTTAAATTAAAATGACGGGTAATAATAGATTATGACTTTTACAACCCTGTGGACAACAATAAAGTTTAACACAACCACTGGTTGGATGTGAAAGTCCTGAACAGAAGTAACGCTGGGTTAGGTTACTACTGCAGTGGTAAACTGGTTAACCAGACATGCTAATGTCTACACGTCAGAGCAGTAAACACAGTTTAATCCATTCTTTATTATACAGATTATCACTCCTACTACAGCCCCATGCACATCGCTTCAACATGTAGAGATATCCAAAGCTCAACAGGCCTGCTGTGCCTAGTTACGGTTGCTGAGATGGTATTATTGGACAATTACTACTCGTGGGAGGGATTCAGTGAACAGTCAATTCATATGTTAGCAATTACAGTTACAAAATGAACAAACAAATCGTTGGCACGAGTGTCCAGGATTTAATTGGTTAATACTCTGTTGTTGGGGCTTCAAAAACCTAGAAGAAAAGAAACCCCAGTCCTCTTCGGAGAGTCACATCACAGATCTTTGTGTTTTTACAATTTCAGATGACAGCCTGAAGGACAGATATTTATAATTTCAGATTCAATCTTAACTACACTCATATATTTAGAAGCCTATAAATGTCTTCCTCGACGCAGCTTGAATGACTAAGACACATTCTGTGTGCGCTGGCTTGAAGTAAACAATAAAAGACGTCATACAGTCTTGTTGTGAGGGTTGAGCATCTAAAGATTATTCATCTGTTTATTATTGAAACCTGAAAAAACAAGTCATCTTTTTTAGCAATGGCATGCAGACATAAGGTAGGTAAGGAATATATCAAAAGCAAAATGCTCTCAAGATGCCGTCTTTTCCACCTGTACCAAGTCAGAAAGTTCAGGTCATTATAATGGACATAGTGAGTTTAATCTGCTTCCCTCAGGCGGAGGTTTTGCCTCACTAGGTGACACAAATGGAGATATGAGATGTTTTATTCAGCTATTTGGCTTTTTAACAAATTAACAAAATAGGATTGAGCCTGTATTTAGCAGGCTTTTTTCTTCTCTTGATGGTTTTTGTGACTAGTGACACCGAAAACAGTGATGTTGGTGTGAACCTGTGTATTTGTGTTTATGTATGTCTATATTGAATTGTATGTATATATTGTATGGATTGACATTTTATTCATTGTTGTACTTTATATTCACTTCTATCGACTGCTGTTTGCGAGCCAAATTGCCCCTCGGGGACATTAAAGCTTTACTCTACTCGACTATTTCACACGTGACTTAAATGAAGCTGTGTCAGCTCGCTGATATAGGCGGGAGAGGTGGAACAGTGAGGGGAAGTAAAGACTTTATTTTTCTATCCGGGAAGTCGTGAAAAGGGAAGATACATCTTAATGTCAGATGAAAGGAGGGATACTGTCAAGATAACCATACTTATGGCTTAGTCACTGTGGGCTGAGTAAAGTACGAATCATAAAGAAACATCCACATGGGTTATGTGAGTGCGCAGTAGACCTGAGACGGGAAAATGAGAAATGATTTAAAGAGCTCTCTGACTCTCTGAGTGTTCTCTCTCTCTTTCAACTTTGTTGGGCCTGAATGGGGATCATCAGTTGATGGAAAGAAGGGTCATTCAGTTGTGCATGCTTCAGAGTATTATTCTTTTTTCCAGTTTTGTATTTTTATATGATTTTTGTGATGGATGTCCATTACTGAAGTCGAAAAATCTTTCACAAATCAAGCACAGAACCCAGTTTGACCAAATAATCCTAATTCAAGATTCGCTAGCTTTGCCGAGAGCTTTCAACCACATGTCATGGTCTTCATCAGCAGGTGAAATGTTCAACGGCGCATTAAGGCCATACTAGGTTAAAAATAATAATTACAGAGCCGGGGGAGGGTGGTAATATTCAGAGAACAAAACTCTGAACTTCCAAGATTAAAGTTGTAAATTTACGAGAAAAAAATCGCTAATTTTCATAATTATAAAGTCCTACATTTACGAGAAAAAAAACTAAATTTCTGCTCAAAATCAGTTTACGCCATGTTAGCAACAGTAATATATATACAGTTTTTTGCATTATTATATTATATAGCATACAGGAATATGGCGTAGTAAATAATATGTGCCGTATTTCTCATGTACGGCCCAGTGAGACATGAATGTGATGCAGACAATATAGATAAACATTTCCTCAAGAAATATTTGTGTGTGCATCAGAAATATATTTGTGAACCTTATTTTTCTAGATGTGGATTTTTTTTACATTTATATATACAGTGATAACTACTTTTGCGCCCATTGAAAAATATTTGTGTGTAGTCATTTATGTATAAATCACAAAATACATTTGTGAATCCTTCTGTGTGCATTCATTCATTTTGAGGCTGATCTGACTCCATATGAAAGCACTCTTTACTATTTCTTCACCCACTCTATTATAGAGCCTTTAATCTAGTTATTATCAAATCTTGACATACAATTCCCATACATGCAACAGTTGTAATGACATGGGTATACTCACGATCCCATTTCAAATGAGGGCAAGGCTGAACTCACCAATGCTTTTGGGGTTCACACTTCCTTTTAATTTCCCATGCTTTCTCTCCTTTCTTTTAAACTTTGGACTTCGTCTTTTCCTCTACCTAATCAGTTTCTTCCCCCAGTCATATTCTACCTCTTTCACCTCTCTCTCTTTTCTACTCCCCACTGTTTGCTCTTGCTCTTGCTCATTTAAATGTCACACTTTCATTTTAAGTTGGATCATTTTTTTCTGCCAGAGGGGGTAAGAGAGAGAAGAGGAGGACGAGGGGAGACGTGCATAAAGGAGAAGGCAAGGCAGAATATAGCAGCTGCAAATGTAGGAGTTCACACCTAAATTACAGAGAGGGGAACTAAGGAGGGAGAGATTTGACGCTGTAAGTGAGCAATATTAGAGAAGAAGGCATGACTCGAGTGAGAAACCTTGCCATCTTCCTTTATCTCAATGTTAAAGCTGAACCTGACAAACACAGCAAAGCAGGATAGCGGTTCAGTGGACTAGTCTGGCATATTAATTACTAAGTTCTACAGCTTTCTTTAAAATATGTATATATGTGTTGGAGCATAGAGCACCGTGACGGTTTGGGTTTAGCAGGTGTCATTTTTCCTTTTCTAAACATACGTATCCCTAAATTTAGTTCTACATTAGCTCAGTTCTGGCACTGCCAAGGTGCCCTTGAGCAAGGCACTGAAACCCTGGCATCGCTCCACAAATACTACACATATGTGTGTTTTTCCAATGTCTGTGCGTATAGTAAAATAACGATAGACAATAGAGTGAAAAAAATAGAATTTTCCCAAAAGAGATTAATGAACTACTTCTTCATAACATAAAACTTTAATGATCCCTGCGGGACAATTGGGTCATTTCCACAGCAAAAAAATAGGATATACAATACTGTCTATAAGAGTACTAGAAATACCACATACCAGGATAAAGTTTGAATTTAATTCAGCACTCTTTCACAGGCACCAAAATTTGAAATTCATGAGACCTCGGATATCGTTAGTATGGCAGATCCTGCCGCCGCCCTATATTTAGGGTTCAAGCCCCGATTGGGTTTGTTTATTATTAGTCGTTGTGTACAGCAGCGTCTCAAATTCCTGTGAGGTGCAATGAGCTAGAAACATAAAACTTGGCCCAATAACTGGAAATAATTAGCAAGTGCTTCCCAAGAAATGTGACTTCGATCAGCCACATGGTGGCGCTGTAATTAACGCCCCAAAACGTGATTTTGGAAAGACCATGCCCGTCACACCGTAAGTCAGATTGACTTGAAATTTGACACACATCTACAGCTCAAAGTCTTCTACAAAAAAAGCCTCAAGAACCACTAAAGTCCGTCCGACTAGATTTTCCACCACTTTACAATTTTTTGAAAAACTGATTTTTGACATCTCTTCCTAAACTGTAGGTCCGATTGCTACCAAATTTTCTGTGGATCAATATTGGACAAAACTTGTCAAGAAATTAGCAAAAAGTTTGCTCCCATGGTGCTAACATAGCAGGTAGGTTGCTTATGCTCACAAGCTGCATCCATGCTCTGCTCGTGATTGGTGGTTGTGCGTGCGGGACCTCGATACTGCAGCTGCAGCCGCCCGATCACTACTGCACTACTGCTTCACTTTTGTACAGTGGGAGGAAGTGGAGACACGTCCCTATACGGTCTATGGTCTAATTATATTTGGGTATACTCAAATCCAACAGAGCTTATCATTTAATGGAACAGTTCAACATCATTTCTCCTTCCCACCACAATACCCCGCCAGTACCCAGTAGTTACCAAAATAGTTATAATATAAGGTGTCGCACCTTCTTACATGTACATAGACCAAAACCTGCTTCATCTGTGGCAACCTGTGATATAGTTATAGAAGTAAGAAATAGCTCCAAACTAAATAGTTGTTTTTACATTTCTGTTTATGTTCATTGGAGCCTTGAATAGGAATTTGCTCCATGGGTTGTAGTTGTGGAAGATTGGTGTTGTTCTGAATGAACAGTCGCATCATAGGAACATATGTGAATTCTGGTCTAGTGTGGCATAAGTAGATTTGCCTGAACTAGAGGCAATAACAGATGTCAATGCTCTCTTTCTCTCTCTCTCTCACACTGTTTCTTCCAGTGTGTGTGCGTGTCTGTGTGTAAGCACTCAAAAGCTGCATGCTGCTTCTTCTCCCTGGCTCCTGATGGCACTCAGCCTGGCATGCCTGGGTAAGCACTGGATTGCTTGGCTGTATGTCTGCGTCTGTAAGCATGTGTGTGCGTGCGTGAGAGCGTGTGTCTGATGACAGAGAGGAAAAGTAAAGTGGAGCAACACCGTCATAAGATGCTGAGTGAATATTCCTCCCATCTCTATTCCTCTTCCTCTCTGCCTGTGTGTGTGTCTTTCATTGCGCCTGTTTGCTTGCTTGTCTGTGTATCTGCCTTTTCATTTCAAAGTTTGCTCGCCTCTCTGTTTGTTTGTGTGTCTGCCCACCCAGAGGCCTGCATATTTGCACACCTCCAAGCCTGTCTGCCAAACCTATCTGACTGTCTGCACGTTCTGCATTCCTGTCTCTCTTCTCTCACTGTGTACAATTATCCTTTTTGAGCATCTGCTTATTTGCCAATCAGAATACAATACAGCTGTTTGCTTGTCTAACTGCCTACTTATCTTTGAGCTGTCTATCCATTTGCATGCTGGGGCTTTTTTCTACTCTTGCAGTCCTTCTCAGTCCCTCAGCTAAGTGTCTAAAATGTAAAACTGCACATTTTAAAGTGTCTTTCTGCCACTTCAAGGTTTCTCTGTCAGCCTCCGCCCTTTATGGGCTATTGTCTACGTTTCTGTATCTGCTTGTAACTGTCTTCCTCTCAGTTTTTCCGTCGGTCTGACTACTTGTCTGCATTTAACTTTGTTGACCCTGGTTATCCTGTCAATCTCCTTGTCAGTGTCTGCACAGTTTGATTTGTCTTCCCCCTGTCCATTCATCATCAGTAACCACTTTCTTCTCTTCTTCCCGTTTTCTCTGTCTCTCTCGCCTCATTCTCTTCTCTCAGCTGTTATTTGAAATATCATGCTTCCTCAAAATCAAGTCAGGATAATTTTCTCAGCACGGCGGCGGAGAAGGCGAGGGAAGGGCAAAGGTGGAGAAGAGCAGCTTCTAATCAGCTAGCATTGGAGGGGAGGATGATAGGAAGACAGGAGCAGAGGAGGAGAGCAGCTTCTTTGCTTGGGAAGCTTCACCTGAATTGCACAGGGAGGAAAGGATTGGGGAGGGCCAAGGAGGAAAGAGAGACACAGAAAGGGGAGACTAAATGGATTAGAATAAAGGACAGAAGGGAAGAGTGGAAGAGAGAAACATCAAAGCTGTTGAGGGGAAATGGTGCCTGGCAACGGAGAGAGAGAGAGGAAAAGAGACGCAGAGTGAGGCTAAAAAAGAACTCGGGGTACTATTACTTATCAAAAAGCTGACAGCAGGCTTAAGTTAGCTGTCTGACAGCGCTACCTACAGATCTGAACCTACCATCATCCCCTGTGGTCTATCGTAAAACTCAAGTCAGAATAGGTCCTGCATTCATTTGGGCCCTTAATAACAAGAATGTGCTTGAGTTTCATCATTAATTTGATTATAAGAAACCGTGCTTGCGAAAAGCTTGGTACCTCGGGTTCATGTGCGTGTCATGAATCACATTCTACAATCTTTATCTTCAGCATTATGCTTCGAGTGCCCTCTATTAGTCATTGCCAAAGAAGTTAAGAATGAGGGTTTGGCATAACAATCACTTACACAATATAACACCAGAAGGGTGTGTATTCGCTGATGTGGACACACATTCTCACACAAGCCAGTAATACTCTGGCACTGCCACCAAAATGATCCTTTAAAATGGGCAACTTTGCCAACATTTTGGAAACCAAATGTCCTGGTTTCTCAAGAACACAGATACACACACACAAATGCAGATGCTGTCATGGAGATGCATAGATGCATTGACAGCAGCACTCAAATCGATGTATTGCCCTTCACCAGAGTGGCTGCTTGGGTAAAAAATGAGAAATACATGTGGTATGATGACCTGGAGCAAATCCTGGCCAAAAGAAGCATTTCTTTTCCTGGTGGACATTATACCTGTAGAACCTGAAATGACTTCCACTGACGAATTTCTCCACCCTCAAGCAACTCCATGCAGGAATGCGCAGAGGTGGAGGATATAGTGAGTTTTCTTTATGTCGCCCTGTAGCTTGGACTGTATTTTTAGCAGTATGTCACCTGTGTGCCTTAAACTTTATGATTAGTCTATAATCCCCAATGCAGAATTTGAAGTCTGTACAACACAGAGTATCCCAGATGCACTCGGTTTCATTTCATCTGATGTAAGTCACCTCATTATGTGTAAGAGCATAAGCCCATGTTTACACACCTAAAATTAGAATATATAGAATGATAAAACCTTTTATAAATATAGAAAAAGCAATTCCAACGCAAAATCAATTTACATTTAATTTACATTAATTAAATTCACAGGATTTACTTGTGAAACAGTCTTATAAATGTAAATTAAACATGTCTTCCACACTTTTGTCCAAAACACTCAATTATTCCTCCTTATACCTTAAACTTAAATACATGGAAATGAATAATATTGAATGCTCAGTATGTTGACAAGTTAGCATTTAGGGCTATAACCTTGATTTAAGTTCACCAAAAAAACGGGATCCTCACTCATGAATACAATGCTGTCTCTGTGCCAAAAAACTCACAAAGCCAGTACATTCCTGTTCAAATAACCCCTGACCCATATGTTTAAATGCATTCATTTTTTTGGTTTAGGAGCGGATTTTTTTAAGGCATCCATTCTCGCATTTCTCACCAGGATGTGGCGGCCCTAGTGGGCAACCTCCGGGTCTGAAAAGTGAAGCCAATGCTGAAGTGCCTTAAACTTGCATTCTTTCTAACAGCTAGCAGGGGGCGACTCCTCTGGTTGCAAAAAGAAGTCTGATTGTGTAGAAATCTATGAGAAAATGACACTACTTCTCACTTGATTTATTACCTCAGTAAACATTGTAAACATGAGTTTATGCTCTCAATCGCTAGTTTCAAGTCTTCTTCAATACAGCATGATGTTCATTTAGTAAATTATGGTCCCATTTAGAGTCAAATAGACCATAAAGCAGGGGATGCTTTAGGGCATGGCTAGCTTGTGATTGACAGGTCGCTACCACGGCATTGTCTGGTCTGGGAGTTGTCCGTGTTTTCGTCTCACAACTTTCACAGTGTTTTCAGGACATGAAAGTTAATTATAACATTTTGGTCACCTTAAAATGTCTTATTCAGCGTTCGGTTGTACTTAGCTCCTCCCTCCTGTGTCACTTCTGGTCGCAAAAAAACGAGATGGCGACGGCCAAAAATCAAGAAGGCAATGGCGAAAATTTCAAAGTCAAGGCCTCAAAACGGCAGTCCAAATACCAATGGGTGACTTAACCATGACTACATCCACTTCTTATAGCTAGTTCACACTACATGACTTCAGCCCTGATTTTGAGCTCCCCGACAAAAGCCCCAGATCAGAGGCAAATCGGCGTTGGCTAGTGTGAACTGCTCAAAGACACAAGCAGAGAGGCTCATCAACACTTGCTGATGCCTCGCAAACACATTCCAAATATCTAGCATGCTAAATATCTGGGCTTGTCGGGGACTACAACCACGAGCTACAGCCAATGAGAGCGCAAGACAAGACGGATTGAGGGGAAACCTCACGTGCCAACGACAACATCAGCAATATGTCTCGCACATATTATCAGGCATTGATTTACCATGTATTTCTTGCGTGTGTTTTCGTGACAAACGTAGTTTGAAGACCTCTTCGGGGGATTCCTCCCGGTGAAAGAACTTGTAGCGTGTGACCCCTGTCGCCAGTCAGTCATGTAGTAGTAGTTACGACTTCAAGACTCCCAATTACAAGACAGCAAGTCGTGTAGTGTGAACTAAGCATTATATAGCATATATGGGCAGCCTACTTGAAGTGCAGAACTCTCATGTCATACCGTCTGTTTCCTCTACCTGCAGCCCTGCTGTAGGAGCCTGCATGGGCAGTCTCCCGATTTAATTCTCAACAGAAGGTCTATTGGGAGTGTGGGTTGCCTGCCAAAGTAAGAGGCATTAGCTGTGCAATTATAGGCACCCATGACCTTGGGGGTGTGAGTGTGTGTGTGGGGGGCGAAGGGGAGAATCCCATTTCTGCTCATCAGTAAGTGTTCTTAACATAAAGAGAACAATTCCATTAAACCTCTCTCTTTGTCCCTTCCCCTGAGAGTGATCCAGGCTGGCCTGAGACCCGCAGATACTAAAAAGTGATTTAAGTCCCATCCCAAGTTGTGGTGCAGCGTTTCTGAAAAAAACTAAACTTTGCTCATTAGCTGGTTCCTGCATTTGCTCACACAAACCAAGTATAATGGTTCATTATCATAAGTGTCTTCTTATAACCAGATTGTAAGATGCACGAAGTCAAGTGAAAACAAATAGAATGGTTGAGTGATTTCAACACTTGTCATAGGTGCACATGACATGTCTGTTTGCTTTCTGTTCTTCAGACACTTGCTCACATTTCTGACAAAATGGTTTATCTTTTTGCATTGTGGGCCAAAAGAAGCAGACTCCAATCAACAGTAATGGCCTTTCTGTGCCTGAGTGACCCATTTGTGTTTTTTTTTCAGCTCATTTAGAATGAGAGGGGGTGCACTTCTGGAAGCACAGGCTGCCATTTGGTTTGATTCTTCCAGCGTGTGGTCCCATCTGTGCTAATCATTCTGTGCTTGCCCGACTTCTTTGACTACAGCCTCACGACTCTCACCTATCAGTTTGTATGCAGCAGGTCTCTCATTTCTCATTCAGTAGTCAAATATTTTGCCAGTCACAGGATCTTGTTGTTCTGCCTGCATCTTATCTTTGTGAAATGGCTGAACTGTTGTCAGCATATCCTGTCTTTGGGTGTGTTCCTGGGGTGTATTGTGTGTTGCTCCAGGATGCCCTGCTCTGTTGCTCTGACTGCATCTTCACATGTGACTGGGGATGTCACGAGAACCGATACTTTGGTACCAAGTCGATGTCAACATTTTAAAAAAGTGACGGTACTCTTTTTCTACAGTACCAAAGGTACCGTACGATGCCTGTAATGGTCATTGGTAGGGATGTGACAGTGAGGAAAATGTTTCCACCTGTTAATAAACTTGTGACAACACCGGTGTTACCGATTACACTGGACATTTTACAAGAAAGATTACAGTCAATATGTGCAGAGCGCT
>CAKALG010016451.1:0-12356 GCA_916700815.1 Helicolenus hilgendorfi
GTTTGCCGTCCAGCAGTCGAGCGTCGCCGACAGAACTGATTCCTTGTTGACTGGTGACACTCAAAACGCCCTCCCACCCCACTATGGATTGACTGAGCTCTCTGTGGGGAGCGGGAGAAGATAAGGAGGGAAATGGGTGAAGAAAGCACTGGGGAGAAACAAAGGATAGAAGAAGAAAGAGAGAGAAGTGTACATAGGGAAGAGAGACGAAAGGGATGGTGAGAGGAGCATACTACAGTCGGTTGTAGTGTTGTAGTGAAGTGCACTCTTTATAATACCATAAGCAGGTTTACCCCTGGAGTCTAACTGTACTACATCCAGCATTCTCAGTGCACCAAGCAGTGCTAAATACTGCCTGGCGTTGACTTCCTTAACACCATTTATACATTTTTTTTCCTGTCATCACATTCCTGCCCTCTACCTCATCAGAGTCATTGGCGTGTTTGTGGATGAGCCTTCTGCAGTACAAAACAGTGGCAGGCATCGTCCGTCTGGCTCTCTGCGCCGTGCGATTTGTAGAAGTCACACAGTACACTGATTGCCAATAATGATGAGCTGGCGAAGAGAGGCAGAGGGAGAGATGAGGTGGTGATTGCTGCTACTCTGTGCGAGTCGATAATGGAGAATATATGTCATGTGCAATTATGTATCTTACTGTGTGCCCGTAACCCATATGCTAATTAATGCTGATTTATGCCTCATTATGTTGATTTATAACCAGGCGAGTGCTGTTGACTGACTGTAGCAAAAAAAAAGAGTTTGGCTCCATTAAAAGACATGATGTTAGCGTTACTCTCCCTCGCCGTTTTCAGGACGGCTCGGTGAAGCTTTGGTTTATTGTTAAAACAAATTTTTTACTCTAATAAAATATCATAAAAGTTTGAAACTGAACCACGCCGGTGCTTTTGCACATTTTAGCCCATTAAATGCAAATCATGTATACTTAACATTACTGCTGGCCATTTTCTAAACCATAACTTTGATTTCCTACTTTCCATTCAGCCAGTGAATGGTCTCCCTTCATGCCAGCACACTCTGTAATTTAGAGACTTGAAACTTGAGAAACTGCTTCAGATTGGCAATCCATCACAGTGTTCACGTAGTCACCCACATTTTTTCCCCCCGGTCACACTTTGATTATTTTTGTGTAGTAATTAAATTGGGACCGTGGATCATTTTAAAAACTTTTCTTTGTGGTGCTTTTAGGGATGCCAGATTTGATAGTCAGCCAGCTTCTACAAGGTATCGCTTCCATTCTCTCCGTTGTCAGTAATTAAACCTCGGAAAATAGGGAAATGTAAAAGTTGTTGTTACCTGCATTAAAAAATACTGTGCAGGTGCATTGCTGTCTGCCAAAGTGTCTTGGCCCATATCGGCTTTAAACCTGGATTAAAGTCACTGTGTGTCACTATATTATGCAGTGCAGTACGTGGATGTATTATTAGAACTGGATACCGAACCCCAAGATGTCGCCTATTCATTCCAATGAGAATTGCTCGACTGGCGCATACACCAAAAAAAGTTTTCTATCTTCCACGTTTATTTCTGAGGTATGCAGCCCACTGAATATGTACAGTAGTGTTTCTCCCGCTGGCCCATAGAAGTTTAAACCGCTTAAAGTTTTACAAATATGAAACCTCTATTGTCAAAAAGTTCAGAACAGAAAGAGTCATTATCGACCTTGTTTGCAGTTCGAAGAGTCCTGTCAACAGTTTTACAGGCGTCTCTTTTACAACGGTGGGAGATTTTTCACTGCAATACCGCAAGTGGCCACTGGAACCAGGTCTTATTATACAGTACATCCATGATACAGTATTACCTCGTAAAGTTGATATGGAGGCTATGTTGGCAAACTGTTGCTTATTTACACATTCAGCAGACACAGAGCAACATTAGCATTCATGTTAAAGGTGTATTCCAGGTCACCTGGTATTTGCTCTCTCCTTAGCATTGATTTGGTCTCCACCAACTCCTGAGAGAAACGTCTGGCTTGAAAGTGGTTGACGAGAGCGATGAGACAGAACCAGAACAGTAAAGTTGTGGGCTATAAAACCAAAACAATGAGCTGAAAGATGCTAAAACGCTCTGTAGATCTGAGGGGAACTGCAGCCTGGTGATAATTCTTTGTGGGTTATGAGCGACACCTCTCACACCAGACATAATTGATCCATTGTTAAAGTAAAAATCTGGATTAGATCAGCTTTCACAACATGCAGTTTCATTGCATGGTTAAATTGCATGTCATTATGCATTTATCATCGTGTCATGGAGGTGGAATGGCGGCTTCCATTGTTTTGTTCCTGAAGAAAAAAAATCTGCATATTGAAATGAATTGAAACTAATCACCTGAAATGTAGGAAATCAGTCTAAAAAGACTTAGGAAAATGACTAACAGTGATGTAAAACATATTGCAAGTTGTAGTTTAATGGACTAACAATATGCAAATATGACTAATATGACTTAACTTCAATAACAACAGCTGCTACTTTGCAATTCCTTTAAGAAACAATTTGCTCGAACAAATGCCAGAAAATATCCACTGATCATATTACATTCTAAAATAATTAGGATTTCATTTTGGGCGGCGGGCTATGCTTATGCAAATAAGACTTGAGTGTGTGTTGATATTCTGTAAGAAAACTGTAACACTGGAGTCGGATCTTATCATCAAGCCTCAGCATCAAGCTCCCAGCCCTCTGGACTGTGATAGACACAAACGGCTGGCTTATTCACACTGAGCTGTCCTCTTTACTGTTTTATTGCAACAGTCAGTACTTGTGCATTTGAAGGCTCTGTGCTGAAGGATGAGGAGGTCCCGCTCCCTCCGCCGGGGCGGTTGTTTGGGTGACAAGGCACCTTTATAAACTCTAAGATGATAGCACCGACTGTAGAGGTGGACAGAAATGAAACAGAGTGAGGATATTTTGTTCTTGGGAGAGGAAGGGGTCTTTGGTGTCAGTGCTGACGAGGCTGTTCAAGCTAAACTTCTCCTGCTTTAGTTTGTAATACAACCGGGCTGCAGGACGCAGCCTTTGATCGTGACATTGTCTTTCTGCTCACAGCTATTGTTTGAAATTGAGCTTTGTCTGCAGCAATGAACATAGGTGTGTCCGTTATGGAATCGGTCAGTGTTGGTCAGAGTGGACTGACTCTCTTCAGTAGATTGGAAAACCCCTTACGTGGTGTTTTTTAGGGAGATGTATTCATAATCCCTCTGTCCCAATGGAGCCACCATCACTGTGGTATGACTGATGCTATTAAGCCTCATTAACATGTAATTGCTTTGACAAGGGCACAAGATGATATCGGCTTGGCCCACAGTGAAGCATATATAAAGAAAGTTTGCACGTTGTTCTCTCATCCCAGAGTTTCTTTTCTAATCACACACAGAGTTTGTTTCCAGGGAATCACAGCTGAATATAGTTGCACAGGGTGTGATTTACTCTGATCACACTTTCCATCTGTCAGCCGACAAGACAGACGGGGGGAGAACTGTCGTTAGTTTTGGATGAGGAGTAACGGTGGAAACACAGCCAGGAGGTGGTTGCAAAATAATACCCTCAAAATGGAGATACGCGTTACTGTTTGAGTGAGAAATTTCTGACTATATTCTATACGACAAAACATAAAAATGTCCATCATCTACAACATCCATGGGCTTTGATTTGTCAGCAAAATATTGAGTCTTCCTTCAAGATAGATGAAATATTGAGCATGAAGGTTCATTCTTCGGTCTTGTAAACACTAGTTTGACCAAGAAAATCTAAACTCAAGGTCAGTTCGAGCTTTCAACCACGTCATTAGTGACCATCGCCATGACAACTGAGCAGACTAGTGACCTAACCTTTTGAATCTTATATGTTTCTTGGCAATCCACTGTGAAAGTTTGTCTTTTAACCGTCCTTCTAAACCAGAGGTGCGAATGTGATGTGTTTGTGAAGAATGCAGATCATTTTCACTACTTCTCATCGCACTGATAAGTTAAGCATCAGTTTACTTTGCTCTAAAGATTGTTTTTATAATCTGATATCTGCTGCCGATGTGGTAGTTTCAGGCCATATGACAACCTCATAAATGTGCATGTGTGTTCTCAACTTTTAGAAATGTATAGTGCACTGTGTGATCCAATGACTTGTGTTTATTATGACTTTACTAGCCGGCTATAGCAACTGGGAGTTAGGAGACAAAAGCGGAAATGGAACGGAGAGAGAGGTTTTGATTCAACTCTGCAATACTTTCTGAGCGTGTCCAATACGATGCTGGATTGCATTATTATGTCCACCCAAAAACAAATATCGGTATAGGCTGGTTTTGGTGGGGAAATGCAGGATATTAATACTGGCTTTCACCAGTATGCACTCTTAACCCTTTTAGCACCTCCCTGCTTTGTATTGCGCTCATACCTCGCCTGGGAACATCATTAAACATAAAGCCAAACCTTCTCTGCTCCCTGCCTATCCACCAGAGATTGTCTCATTGGTCATTTCTTTATTATAGACCAATCAAAGCCCAGCTAAACAGCCTCCTGTCTCCTCCCCTCTCGGGTTCATTCATTATAGATCACCTGCCCCCCACCTGCACGGCTTCATTACTCCCTCATTTACAGCTTCTCTGGTCTGCTGACTCTTCTTTTTTTCCACGCTGCTCCTCCTGGTGCCGTTGTCTCAAACCACCAGTGTCTCCCCTCTCTTTGTCTGCCTTCCTTCACCTCCTTCTATCCTTCACTCTCAATTCCCATCGTCCCTTCTCATTTTCACCATTAGGTAATTTAACCCTTCAAGCAGGCGGTCATTCTCAGTGATTGCAAATGAGTGAATGCAGTTTGTTGATTACCTATAAGTGCTTGTGTCAGTCATTTCTGGGTCAGTGAGCTGTGAAAAGTCTGGATCGGCACCATGAGTGACCCCCCACAATCACTCGCATATCCCTTTGTCACACACATACACTGTTTGTAACCCCAGCACTATTTTTCCCTTCCTATGTCGCGTTGCTCAGTGATGTTGCTAACCACAAGGACCTGACAAAGCCAATAATTTAATAATAAAAATACGCCTACAGTTCTTGGCACTAAAGCCCAGAATCCTTTCCCTGCCTTGTTGTAAATGCTCATTTAGTTGGGGCTTATTCAACCTGCACCCGGGTGTGTAATATTGCAATATGAATAACAAACTAATCGACCTATAATTAAGTATAATTATTGATTTAATTGACATTTTTCATGAAGCTGGCTGCACTGAATTTATTCCCGTCCTAATGTTCTCCCTCTGTTTCTGTGCTTAAGTCGCTGTTATTGCTTTTTTCATTGACCTTGTTTGGTACTCAGCAGGCAAACCACCCAGGGAAAATCACAAGTACAAACACACAATAAGCTTAAGGCCACATCACTGTCACAAACAAATGGTTAGCTGTGCAAGGTTGCCAGTGAGTTCTGTTAATGGTAAATGAATGAGCATATACGGAATCCACTCAGTTAGGATCAATCTTTTTCACCCTGTCTCTAACATATACACACATATATTCGAATACAATAAAAGCTTAGCCTCCCCCATCATTTATGTGTTTGTTTACCCAGACTGGATGTGCATCAATTTCAGCTTTCTTTAAATGAAGGCAGATGGTATGAGTCTGTATCATATCCTTCATAAGATTAGCATCAGTTCTTCAGGATGGTTATGTAACTTATTCAATCTTTTTTTTTCCAAAATGTGAGGATTTCTCTGTGTAATTGGGAGCAGAATGTCGAGGTTGACTGCACAGGATATTTTTGTATTCTGTTGAACAAATTTAAACTCAATGCAACAAATATTTGTGGATAAATGTAATTTTGATTTGTAACCACGCTAGTGCTGTGGCTGTAGGGGCGGTAGTCGTTGGTCAGTCCACCACATGGGTTTAGACATTCATGGTCCACAGAAGATGAATTCTGATTTGGTGATTCCCTGACTTTTGATTTAGTGCCACCATGAGGTTGATATTGTTCTTACGGAAATGCCCCCACGCCTTGAATAGATTACCATGGAGGCTGGTACAGATGTTCATGGTCCCCAGAGGATGAATCCTAATGACTTTGGTGATCCCTTTACTCTTCCTCCATTGTGGTTTTGAGTGGTTTTGGATCAAGCACAAGACTTTCGCCCAGGACACCGGTGTTCGTGTCCCGTGTGAAACTAAAAATGACGTACTTATTTTAACCCAAAACATGATCTTTTACTAAACCTAAACCTAAACCTAAACCTAAACCTTGTTGAGAATGCAGTTTTGACACGCCAAAAGCACCACAAGCGGTTAAAAATTATATTGTTGATATACACATATGAAGAAATGTTGATATGAAACATATTTTTGGTTCAGAAACGTCAAGATTCATTGTATCCGTGGTTTGCAGAAACGTACAATGCCAACGTTTTATTCTGGCGACTGGGTTGCTGCTAAACATGAGCATGAATGCGTTGTCACTGTGAGCATGCTAGTTAGCATTTTTGCATTTTTGAGGTTTTGTAAAACCTCACAGGGCTGCTAACACGTCTGTAGTGTTGTTGATATGAAGTTGACTAAATGCAAAAAGAGCTATACGGTATATAAACTCTTTGATTGTGTTTTCAAGTTATTGTTTTAAAGATAAACTTCACTCATTGGGTTATCTCTGCTTCTGGGTCAGAGTCTGGGTCACGCATTTCTTGTGTTTGATCGAGGCTGCAGAGAAGACGGAGCATTCGGGATTGGAAATCAAAGTGAATAGAAAGCTTGAAGAGCCGAAGTCTGCCTGGGCGTCTGTATGTCTGCTGACCTTTTTAATTCATTTCCACTGCCTCACAGACATAAAACAATCAGCAGTCAATTTGTTTTCTTGCCTAACAAATATATCTTATGTTCATTATGAAAGAATCATGGCTTTGACTTTGTTCACACTATACATTGAAGATCCTCGCCCACATACTGTATCTTGAGATATTTTCCTTGTGTTTCTGGGGATATGAAATGCGCTATTGTTGTCATTAAAGCTGATTTGGGCTTTATGATCGTTACGCCTTCAGGTTTGAATCTTCGTGTAAACAAAAGCACAGCCCGTGTCTCAGCCGAGGAGGTTGGAGTAAACTTTATTCCAAAAATCCTCTCAGGGACAACAAACACATTTCTCTGCTGCTCTTAATTATTCCGTTGGGTTTCAGGGGTGGCTGGACAGTATTTTAAGAAGCCAATTCTCCAGGGATTAATTTCTCTCATGGTTCGTCTAATTAAGGTATTAACAAAATGTAATAAACTCTTGCCAGAGGATGCTTCCAAGCAGCGCATTGCTTATAGCTCCAACCACCACATCAAATATGTATTTAATCTAAGTATAATGTAGTGGCTACACAAGATAAACACATTTACCCAGAGCTATAAAGCCCAGGGATCGATATAAGCTGTTTCTTTGTTTACTCTCTTGTTTGTAGTTTGATTGCCTTCTGGTCATTCCGGGAAGTAGAGAAGCAGAGAGGTAAAGAGTAGGAGAAGCAGAGAGAAAGGAAGCACTGTCTCAGTAGTCTTCATCATCTCGATCATCATCATCATCATCAAAAGGTCATGCCCTATTGAAGAGTCTGTGTGTGAAGAGATCTGATAAGCACGGGCTTAGGGGGGTTGTGGCGCCACAGTCCTTTTGGTGTCAAGCCCACTGGAGAGTCAGTCCGGCTTCAACTATATTCTTTAATGCTGAAGTCAGTCTCAAGCACACAGCCAACATTAGTGTGAGCGCAACTCTCATGCGCTGCTTTGAACAGGACGAGGACTTCAGCCATCCTCACAGCGCGGCAATTATGCCATCAATGACGTGTCTGAAAACATCAGATGATTTGCACAAAGCGATGTCGCGTCTTTAAAAGTCTTCTCCCGACAGTGATCATTAAAGTTGCATCTCATGTTTTCGCATCTCATCTTAAATCAAATGACATTCCCAATACCACAGCTACTATTGTATGTTATGTACGTCACAGTGTTGTTGGTTAGCAATATTCTCAGTATGTGAGTAAAAGAAGGCGTATTATATGGAGAGTATTTTCACTTTGATGCTCAAAAACCAGCTTATGAGCTGTAGCACTGCTTTACACAATGCTGTGTTTAATGTCATGGTATAGATTTTCATCTTGATCTGAATTTTTTTTATCCCTAATCTGTCTTTTGCGGTGTTAGAAATAGGCATTTCTCTCACGTTCAGCTACTGAATAATGTGCTTTTTTGAAACTCTACCAGGCTCAACTAATGGTCTCTTTTCTGCTCCAACAAAGCTTTGAATAAACTGCAGACCATATAAAATGCAGCATTACAAGTGCTGACTCTGGCCAGAAGAAGAGAATACATAACACCTGTTTTAATGTCCCTTTATTTGCTGTTATTTTTATAATATACTTTAAGATACTGCTCATATTTTTATATCACTCAGGGGACCAGCAGCTGAATACAATAACACTTGTGCTTATAGGACAAGTCTCGTCTAGATCTCTCCATTAATTTGGCCTGTTAGCGGTTCTCTGGGCCGGGACTAATACCTGTGTTGAAGCAGACTTTAGTGCCATGGTCATCACCTCTTGAACAGCCAGTTTGAGGACCTGAGGGCATCAGAACCTGCTGACATCTTCAAACACAATTTCAAGGTATACTTTGTCAGCATAGCATTTACATAAGCATACATCAGATGAGGTCAGTATTAAGTAGTTTTTAATTCCCAAAAGAGATTACTTTGTCAAGTTTTAACCCTTCTTATTGTTGTTAAATAACAATACGCTTTCCAATTGCTTACTTTAGATCAGGAAAATGTGTCCTTTATGTTTTGAGATACCTTACAGTGGTGGTTCTCAACCTCTTTGAGTCGCGACCCCCCAAAATAATCAGGTTGGTCTTCACGACCCCCCAACCCGGCGTTAACAGCTGTATCTATGCGCCTCCCGCTGCTGATTTTTGATTATTGGGAATATTTTTATCAATAAATGTAGGATATAATGCTTTGTTTGTGATTACTTTGTTTAGTTTGAACAGCTTGCGCCTAGGCGTTGTCCAGTGGGCTCTAGGCACTGTGGATTTTTCAAATTGCCCCCAAAGGCTTTGCTTTGTGAATGGGAGAATGCTAACATGTAATGTAAATCGCTTTGAGTGATCGGAAGACTAAAGGCGCTATATAAATGCAAGTCCATTTACCATCAAGAGGAAATTTGGACCTGATGGTGATGCTTAGACAAAAGGTCAGGAGACCAAAATCAGTAGGAATCATCTTCAGAATCAGAATCAGAATCAGAATCAGAATTGTGTTTATTGCCAAGTGTAAGAGATTTACACTAGGAATTTGCTTTGGTTATGTTGGTGCAAGTCAACAGTATAACAGTATAATAACAAAAGAATAGATAAAGACGTTTTGGGGACATCAATGCTGCACTCTTAGAAACTGAAATTGTTATGAATATGTCAGTAATAATAGTTAAAGATTTCTGTGTGCCGTGTGTCATGTTCAGACACTTTGCCATTAGTTGTAGAAACAAGTGGGTTTTCTCTCGGAAAAGAAAAAGCTTTGTTTATTATGTGATGTATAGATGAGATTGAAGATGCAGTCAATTTCATGTGTTATCGCTCATTATAAGGAGATTTTTCAAATCATAACATGGGGAAATCAAATCCAACAGGCAACAACAGCTGTCAGTGTGTCAGTGTGCTGACTTGACGATGACTTGCCCCAAACTACATGTGATTATCATAAAGTGGGCATGTCTGTAAAGGGGAGACTCGTGGGTACCCATAGAACCCATTTTCATTCATATATCTTGAGGTCAGAGGTCAAGGGACCCCTTTGAAAATGGCCATGCCATTTTTTCCTTGCCAACATTTAGTGTTAAGTTTGGAGCGTTATTTAACCTCCTTCTCGACAAGCTAGTATGACATGGTTGGTACCAATGGATTCATTCGTTTTTTCTAGTTTCATATGATGCCAGTATCTTCACAAGCTTAATGCGTTAAAGAAATTAGTGGCATTATAACAAATTTGTGTTAACGCCTTAACTTTGACCGCCCTAATGATAATGTTATGTGTAAGAAGTGTTGTCTGACAAATACTGCAGGGGGACTTTTGGTATCTTATCACTATTAGGGCTGGACAGTTGTACTGTGTGTGCAGGAAACAATCACTAACACAATATTGGAGCATACTGTGCTATGTTTATTCATAAGAAGATGCGATTTTTAAATGACATTGTTTGAAATTGGTGTCTTAATCTAGTATTTTTTTACAGTGCATTTTACAGTCAAAAAGTCACCATGCAACATTTATGAGTGAGGTGGCGATGATTAATTTATGATGTATCCTCGGTTTACACATGTGATGTGTGCACAATGTGTTTTCACATTCCATGTGAAAGCAGCATTATCATGGAGCTGCTACACTAAACCGGTTCAGCACCACGGACAGCTCCTTGAGTCTAAAGAGGCTGCTATGATGCACTACTTTCTTCCCCCTTCAGTGACCTTCATTACAACATCAAGTTATAAAAAAGTATACTGGTGAAAATACGCTCTGCTTGTACAAAAGAAAATGTGTTTTTTTGTTAAACCAACAAAAAAATAATGCAAGCAGTCCGAGCTCTGCTTAAATTATACAACTCTGCTGAACAAAGCGTTAATCTCCCCGCACGCGTCTCGGCGTCTCGTGGGGGGTCATTATTCTTTATATGCAACAAAGCGGTGGGTCGCTCACACCGCCTATGAATGTGTACCAGCATTGTAAGCTCGTTCAAAGCTGCAGTGGGTAGAAATGGAGCAAATATGATTAAAAAAAAAAGTTATTTGTATAAAACGGTCACTTTATCCTGACAGTATTGCATAATACTGAAAAAAATCGTATGCATGTGTGTCTTCTGTGTCCTCCGGTGCTCCTAATGGCATCTGCAAGATTTCACAGACCGGAGGAAAACAACCAATCAGAGCTGAGTTGGAGCCTGACGTCGATGAGCAGCTGTCAGTCACTCGCGAACTCCGATCAAACGGTCAAACTAGGCAGCGCTGATCAAATATGAATCAATATTCTGTTACTGTAATGCCTATTTCTCACCTCATATGTTTTCAGAAATATCTTGTAGTGTACTGTTTAGCTGTAAAATGAGAAAGTTAATGACCAGGCAGCCATGTTGAGATCAGTTGAGGAAATACCAAGCACCGCCCACCAGCCGGAGCACAACCAATAGGAACGCTCAATAGGAACGCTCTCTCTGAAATGACTTGTGATTGGCCAAAGTCTCCAGTCACAGGGTAGATTTTTTAAAGAAACAGACCCATGAGGAGGTGCAGAAGTCTAGTTTTCTCTCAGAACACTTGAATTACAATATGCTGAAGTTATTATGGAATTTTTGCCCAATGATGCCAAAAACCTTCTGCCTACTGCAGCTTTAAATGACTGTATTACATCACTCTGCAATGCTTATTTTTACACGGATCATATAATGATCTTTATGTAGCAAAGACTAGTTCGTTTTAGGTCAAAGAAAACGTTGATTGCTACTCAAGCCTGCCAACTAAATCCTTGGCAATTTGAGCATCAGGTCTAATCTAATTTGATAGTCTAAACTAGCTCATTGCAAGTAAACCTCAGGTCATTGCAACGAAGCCAAACCAGGTAATTCCATCCCTGAGGTTGTTAATTACAGCTCTCAGACAAAAGCAAAACGGGATTATGGGCCCTACACACACAGTTGGGCTGAGTTGCCAAATCAGGTCTTTTCTGAGCAAACCCTCCCTTACTTCATGTCTCCTAAATGACAGCAGCAGGGGGATCCGGACTAATAGCTGATCTGTGTGGGTGTGTTGCGTCCCACATCACATCATTTATCACGCTGAACAAACAATGACAACATCAGCGGGTCATCTGTCACATAGTCAATGCAGTTATGAGGCGGTTTGGAATTAAGTTTTAATATTTGATGGCGTTGGGTTGCAAAAAACTCTTTACGTCAACCTCAGGACCCAAAGCACCCCCTTCCTCCTCCTCCTCCTCCTCGTTCTCCTCCTCCTCATCTTCCTCCTCTTCCTCCTCCTTCTTCTTCTTCTCCTCCTTTTCCTCCTCCTCCTCCTTCTCTTCCTCCTCCTCCTCCTCCTCCTTTTTCTTCTCCTCTTCATCCTCCTCATCATCCTCCTCCTCCTCCTCCTCCTTCTCCTCCTTCTCCTCCTCCTCCTCCTTCTATTCTTCATCCTCCTCATCCTCCTCCTTCTCCTCATCCTCCTCTTTCTTCTTCTTCTCCTCTTCCTCCTCCTTCTTGTTCTTCTCCTCCTCCTCTTCCTCCTCCTCCTCCTTCTCCTCCTCCTCATCATCATCCTCCTCCTCCTTCTCCTCATCCTCCTC
>CAKALG010016454.1:0-16404 GCA_916700815.1 Helicolenus hilgendorfi
GCACCAGATCCAAGTCGGGGTCCATGTGGACCGGGCTCACGGGGGAGATTGGCTCCAGCTTCCCCATTCCACTTCCACGCTCCTACAGAGGCCCAACAGGGAGAAAAATGACACGCTTAGATGTAAAAGATGTGTATAATATTATGATCAATTTTACACTCTGGCAAAAGTCAAACACAATAAATTCATGTTAATAAAATCTGAAGGAAGCAAGAGGAATGAGGACAAAGAGTAATATTTCAAAAAGAAATTTCATGCGGTAAAAAAAGACGGTGTTTGGATAAAGCTGATTATAGACAGCAGATCAGTGTAAGGGACTGAACTTGCACATTGCACCTCTCTCTCCTGTTGAAAACACCCCTGCCTTCCTCTGATTGCAAGACCTGGAGGTTACTTTATAAGAAATCATCCAAACACAGTCTGTGTATCCAGTGGGAAGGTAACACACGCCAGTAATTAAGTCCTCCGGGTAATGAAAGCCAGCGTAGCGTCTCAGTGTCACTAGACCACACTAATGAATATGAGGTCACAGCCCTCCTCGCCAGGATTATGCACAAGAGCACCAGCAGCTGGCTCTGCTTAGGAGACCTTGTTTGAAATGTGAAATACTCGGTTTTTGAGGACGTGGGGGGGAAATCTGAAGGGTTGTACAACATGTGTGTAGATCAAATTCAGGAGGTACTTATTAGCCGTGTCTTCTGGCAGAAATGGTATGCGTTTGTCAGTCACACAATACACCATGCGGCTCATCAATTGAGAAGCTGTACTGATGACAGAGTAGAGAGGAGTGATTCATCAAACCTCTGATCTTCCAAGTACAGCACTCCTGAGTCTGCGTATACATTCTGTGAGTATACACTCATAATATCAACTCCTCTTCACTACAGTGTACCATCTTTGATCTAAATAACTGAATAATTCACACAACTTCCCAAGGTTGATGGACAAATAATACTTTTTAAATGGATGCTGTGCTTTAGTTCATCTCAAAATCTGCTCAGTGGAAGCTGACTGAGTGTTTCAGGGGAAATCCAGGGGATTGAGATAAGGGCTGCAACTAATGATTATTTTTTTATAGCTGATTAATCTTCTGATTATTACCTTAGTTAATCACTTAATCGGTCAATAAAATGTCTGAAAATCGTAAAACATGGCAATCACAATTTTCCAAAGCCCAAGTTGACATATTCAAATTGCTTGTGTTATCCAGCTAATAGTTCAAAGAACAACAAGAATGAATGCATGTTTTAATCCACTACCGTCATGCCAGTATTAGGAGTTGAAGATAAAGCAGTTGGTGGTGCAAATTCTACAGTCGGATTAAACCATTGCAGAGGAAGAGGGGTGCAACGATGGTGCAATTAAAAGAGCGCCAGTCAAATGAAAATAGTGTGAAAAATGTGATGTAAACATGGCATGTTTGTTTGTTTAATGAGGTTATGGATGCAATTTTTTCGTCTCCTCAGCGGAGTGGAAGCTTGAGTGACATTTAAGTCTTACGCTTCATGTTTGTCATGATTAGTTTGCCAAGTCGCATTTTTCGATACACCAACTTTTCCCCCTCAGCCAAGTGTAAAAAGTGTTTTGTGATATTTCTATTGCTTTAAAACTACTTCAACAATTATTATCAAAATTGTTACCAATTACTTGTCTGTCAATCTAATAGATTAATCGTTTAAAGGTTTAATTGAGATGACCTGCTCATTATTTCATTTCACTTGAATGTCCCTCTGTTCCTTGGGAAAATTCTCGCGCTTCAGGGAGCATTTTCTTGTTGAAAGTAGGGCTGTCCTCAACCAAAGAAATTCTTTTATTATTATATATTAGTCGACTAACACTCATACGATTTTGCCAACTAATCGATTACTTGATTTAATTGACAGATCTGTAAAACTTAGTTTCTCCAGAAAGAATCACACCACTATAAATGTTGTGTTTACCAGAGATGTGCTCATAAGTTTCTTGGATATAAGTCATTCAGCATGAAAAACGCATTAGAAAACAACTAAACGATTAAAGAAATCTTAGTCGACTAAGACCAAAATGACCGATTAGTCTACTAATCGACTAAGAGGTGGCAGACCTAGTTGAAAGTAATCAGCTTCTTCTTGGAAATAGTCGTAAATCTAGTCTATTACAATGTTAACTTATGTGTTAAATGCTCCCAAACATTGCAGTTGTAACAATGAATGATGCGTCTGTAACCTCATGTTTAGATCACAGTCAACCATTGTAGGGTTTCTTTTCAAACTGGAATTCATTAGAACAGACATTTTTCCAGTCATCACCTGCCCAGTTGTCTCTTCAGGGGTTTACCATGGACACTTTGAGTGTGCTGCCTTTGAAAAGCCCAGCACACATAAAAACGTTTTTCTTTTTTTTCAAAGTCCGGTAGCTCATGCTTTAAGCCAATTCTCAGTAATCTGTTCACATGCAAAGCAAGAGAGGAAATGGATTTACATGCAACCGCTTATGTAACAACACAAATGGTAAGAGAGAGCCCGGCTCTATCTTCTCCTGATCAGCCAGTGTATGTGTGATCCTACTTTCTACATGAATGTTCGCATTTTTGAGTCACAGCCTCCATAAATGATTGCGCGTGTGATCCAGCTTGGGTTTTGTTCTGCGTTATTTTTAAACATCTGAAATGAAGGTTATGTAAGTGAGCTAATCTGGACAAGGCAGGCTGCACTCTAGCCCCGTAGACCTGCTGTGATTGAAAATGTCAGCGCCAGAAGATGTCGAGGGGCTGTCCCACCTCAAGACGTCCAAGTTTGCCAAAACCAGTTACAGTCACAAAAACTCACCATACATAAACACAAAAAGGAAAAATAGCTCCTAGGATGGATCGACTTTGTCTTGAACAGAATCCTTGAGTGCACATAACACCACTACCCTCCTGACGAGTTACAGTTCAGCACGCCAGATATTTATCTCAGGGGACAAAAATCATAGTGATGAAAAACCAGTATGGCTGTCGATCGATTAAAATATTTAATCGCGATTAATGGTCCATAGTTAACCATGATTAATTGCAAATTAATCTGTTCCAAATGTTCCTTAAAAGGGAGATTTGTCAAGTATTTAGTACTCTTATCAATATGGGAGTGGGTAAATATGCTGCTTTATGCAAATGTATGTATACATTTATTATTGAAAATCAATTCTCTTTTCAAAGGGACTCCTTTGAAAAGAGCCATGACAGTTTTTCCTCACCAAAATGTATCGTACGTGTGGAGCGTTATCTAACCTCCTTCGTGACAAGCTAGTATGACGTGGTTGGTACCAATGGATTCCTTAGGACTAGTTTCATATGATAGCAGGATCCTCACTATAGAAAAAAACTGAGCCCGCTACAACCACCAAAAGAACGACTGCGTTAATGCGTTAAAGAAATTAGTGGCGTTAAAACAAATTTGTGCGTTATTATCACGTTAACTTTGACAGCCCTAATAAAACAGATATCATTACACAACCTGTGTTAATGGTCATCTCATCACAACGTTTTTTAAATGAAACTTAAATTCCTTCATTCTTGCCTTTGTTGCTGCAGTTGTCTATTGGTAATGACATTTGTGATTTTTTTTTACTGTTGCCACATTGTTCTGCTGCAATTTCAAGGACAGTTAAGTGCGTGCACATGTTAAGAGTGTGTGTTTCACCATGAGGGATTTGATGGTATGACAAAATTATGAAGTCAAAAGCAGTCTGCCCTCTGGTCTTGTACCCTACACTGTCCTCTGTACTTGTCAGCAGTGCAGCAGCACATCAGCAGCTACTACACCTGTGACACGGTGTGAAAAGGTCACAGGCCAATAGCTAAGCCCTTGGCCCAGCACAGCTTACATGTTGTATGCCCTCGACGACCCCGGTCACATTTAGAACATTCCACTGCATGATGTCTCGGGGCTGTGCATGCATCAGGTTTTGTTTTTTTAAAATACCTCTGGGTGTTGTAGTGTGTCTGTGTAAATGCTGTCTGTTTAGTAAGCACCCGCCTGTGTGACTGAGTCAGACAGTCTAAATGTATGCATTCCAAACAAGAGTTGAATAAAGCCGTAAACATCCTGTTTCCATGCTAGAATGTGCATCTATCGTCACAATAGTTCCTCTCATTTGGGCATCTGGCCACAACAGCTGGTGCACAAAGCTACTGAAACTGAGGTTACTGAGGTACGATTAGCTCGGGTTTCACAGCTGAATCTCATCATAAAAAGGGACATCATTTGAACTAGAGAAACTAAAACAGTAATATGAAGTGAAACTGGTCCCATAGTGCTCTATGGTCTAAACAAGGTTACTACAAGTTTGGGATTTAAAGCTAAATGAAAATATTTAAAATCCAAGAAACTAGTGTAAGGTGTGTGGGCGACCTGCTGCTTGCTTATGTTTAGTTCCTTGAGTCAAAGACAAGTTACTAAATGTGGATTATTGCTGTTCAGTGGGTGTTGTCTTAAATGCTGTGGTGCAACTATTGATTAGTTTCATAAATTTGCAACCATTATTAAGACAATAATTCAAGTAATCTAAGAAAAAGAAAAAACGAGAGACAATCTTGCAATCGGATCACACCAGCCACAACGCCAAATCAGATCAGGGGCGTAGCTTGGACTTGGCCTTCATTTTGATCTCAACTACAGACATGTCAAGTTTCGCGACTGCATCTTGCACGGTTGTGATGCTATCGCAGTGACGCATCACCCAGCAAAGTACACAAAACCTCTTCTGTGGTAGTTTCCGCTACTTTAGTAGTCTCCACGACAACATTTTGCCATGATGACACACGCACAGACTCATAAGGTGAAAACAATACCAGCTACACGCTGTCTGGTAATGACGGTAATGAGGGAAATCAAAATAGTCAAATGACTGGTTTCCTTGTAAAACAAAATTGAGCATAAATAATATTTTTATAGAATAGTTTATGTGCATTTGCAACCAGTAAGATTCAAACGTCACCTACAAGAATGTCGCTCGAGCCTTCTTAAACTGATGCAATACGCAATATTTGCGTGTGTTGAGACAGTCTTGTTCAAGCGAGTATGTGTGTTGACTGCTGGCGTGCATCGTCCTTGATCACTGCACATCTTGTGCCAATAAGGTCATCAGTCCAGATACGGAGCTGCTGGTATTATGACTACTAATATTGAACATGCATTGGTTTGCCTGGTGGGAGGTGTTCAGGAGATAGTGTATAGGCGTGTATATGCATGTGTGTGACATTCTGCAAGGTGCTTTATCTACGGCAGTCAAAATATCTATAAAATATAACCAATCCATTTAATAAAGCTGTCACAGAGTGGTAATCTCTGGCTGTCAATGTTAGCAGATACTTCAGTCTGCAGTGTAGTTCCATAAGAGCAGCACATTTTACCTCTGAATAATAATCGTCTTCAGTATATTAATTTGTCATGTGCTTGTGGTTCATGCTTTTTCTTAACACATTTCTGATGTTTTTTCTTCAATACACCTTACCTACAAATATGAGAAATATATTATTTAATCTCCTGCCCCGTTAGTGTCAGTTCAGCGCACTTGCAGAGCAGCCGTCCCTCTCTAAACTCCTGTATCTGCCTACATTAGTCTGTGCCTTTGTTCCTCATCTGTCATGTGAAAACATCAGATTTCCAGACAGTCAGAAAAAGTAAAAGTGTACGTCCTGGTCATAGGTCAGTTATAAAATCCTGCATGATAGAGCGTCCCTCCTGCTGGGCTGCTGACAGCGCTTTCAGCAGAACACACAGTCACACTGGACTGGCACCTTTGTCCGGTTCAAAAGCAGTTTAGACGACTTCACTGACAGTCAGCACCGGAGCTGAGAGACAACAATTGCGATGCCGAGCCTCGTGCTGCCGGTACACATGCTGCCCTGCTTCAGCCTGCCCTACATTTTATCATAACCCTTCACCACTTCCATCACAGTTAAGGTTTGTGGTTGGGTCATTTTGAGACAAGACTCTGTAAAGTTTACATCCTGCCCTGCTGTTGCTTCTGCAGTGTTCTGTGTACAAAGACACAGCTAAAAAAAAGTGAAATGTTTCAAATGACAAATTGTGAGTTGTCTTAGGGTTTTCTCAGTCGCTGACTTGATTCATCGACTTTTAGGGGAAAGCCTGGTTTATCTGTGATAAGCTAATACTGACGATGTCAGCCAAGCCTATTTATTAGTCTGGCTCGAATCGCAGAGAGGGCCAGCTAACTTAAACAGATCCATTCAGACAGACCACCCACAGGTTTGACCAGCATCACTGTTTAGGTCTGAATGGGGTACTAAGCAGCTTTTTCACAACAGTATAAATATCACCAATAGCACTGCTCACTCTTTGAGCCATGTAAGGCCAGTGTGACAGAGAGCACTTGTGTTAAAAAGGACAATCCAGGTCTCTCATTCTAATCTGATTATATTCCCTTTTTATTAACCACAAAATCAGGATAACTGCACCAGTGTGAATTTCGTTAACGAAAACTATGACGAAATATATTCGTCAACAACCTTTTTTTCCATGACTAAGACAAAACGGTCATTAAACACTAATGGTGACAATATCATACGAGCAATGTTGTTCACGAAAAAAGACGAGACTAAAATGTAGTTTAAAAACATAAAAACTTTACCAAAATCTCTCTTTATTTTTGTCACCTTCAACCTTTTCTTCCCTTCCCTCTTGTCTCAAACACGGACACAATGCGCTGTGCGGGGTAAGGGTAGTACGTCTCCGTCCTTCTTGTCTCACACCTCAGTCCTGATAACTGTGCTACTATAATGCATGAAGTTGGCGGTTTGCTTGACTTACTTGACTAACATCAAATGACTTCTCTGTGACTAAAACTATGAAGGATAAAATGACTAAAGCGTGATTAAAATTAATAAGCATTTTCGTCTCAAAACTGAGACTAAATCTAAAATAGCTTCCAAAATGAACACTGAACCGCACAATGGTGTACAGTACCAAAATGTTGCTTTTGTCCCTCTCTGATTCACCGTCTGTGTGAGTCATGATAAAAGCATTAGCTTTGTCTGATTCTACTGGCCTACTCCCTCTTTTCTTGTTGGTCTTTATCTCTTACTCCTCCCTTTCCTCCTTCACCTCTATCTGTGCCTCTCTACACTTGACCTTTGCCTTGTTTTCAGTTGCATCCTTCTCTCCATCCACTATCATCTGGTGCACTTGTTCCGTGCAGTGATTGTATCTGACATGACTTATATAATGGGTTTACGGTGCTCTGAGGGAAATTACTGGCATTCCTGAATATTTCCCCTCTAGCTTAAGAGTCAATGTTTTTTTTTTCTCCTGTATCCTCCGTTATTGGTGTATCTATTTACCATTCCTTGGTTGTCTGCCTCCCCTGGCAGTTTGAAGCACTCTGTGTAATGTCAGGAACACCTCCCCATCAGCGGCTCTACACTGCAAGCAAGTCGTTTTGATGTGCGGTTCACACAGTTTCATCCTCAGTCTTTTGAAATCTAGGTCAGCTCTATTATTTATTAATTGCTGCCTTATAGTCTTCCCACTGCTGCTCACAGAGCTCCAGCTACCTACAACGCACAGTCTCCTTCTACGACTTCTGCTGTGGTATGACTAATAAAATCATTTGTGGCTCTGAAGGAGGCTGGCAGAATTAATTTTTTAAAAATGTAGAAAATAAAGTTGGAATATTTTCGAGAAAAAAAGTGGTCTCCTTTTTAAACATTATGAATTATAATTTCTCAATTTTCTTGTAAATGTCCAACCCCCGTAGGCACCAACAGTGATTTCACAACATACCGGGTTTGGATTTGGAGCTCTTTCATAAAAGATTCTAGAGGGGGATTATTTTGCTATGGCCTGGCGGTGAACTACTGCTTATTTTTCATTTTCATTTTGACTCTTTTCATTATTTTATTTTTTAAAGATTCTTTTTTTGTGCTTTTTGCCTTTATTGATAGGGATAGGGATAGTTAAGAAAGGGAGAGAGAGAGAGAGAGAGAGAGATAGAGAGATAGAGAGATAGAGAGAGAGAGAGAGGACCACATGCAGCAAAGGGACTTGAACCCCGCTACATGGGGCACCCCTTCATTTTGACCTTTCAACAGGTTTGTTATTTTAAAGTGTCTGTCATTTCTTTTTATCCTCAAATATGTGATTTTTAGTACCTTATCAACAAGTATGACAATAGAACGAGCCTTACTTCCATTATATTCAAAGTGTCTTTACGTGTTTTGTTTAGGTGTGCCTCTGTGTTCAATGTGAAGTGTATGTTACAAGGAAAAAAACATTGTGATACACCCAGCCCTCTGTTCTCAATATAAATATACAATTTATACCTTGTTAGTCTGTTATTCTTGCCTGTTATACGTAGCCAAGTCAAGTACTGATTATTTGTCATTTGCTTATTGACTCTCTGTGTGTAATATACTCCGAACTATCAATATTGTATAATGTATTCCATAGTGACTACTGACCTTAGCCATATCCTCAGCCCCTCCCAGAGGCAGTTGTGGCCGGTGGGATGAAGGCCTCATCAGAGACTCTGGTCCCATATCTAAACGAGGCCGCTTGATCTCCGCATACTCCACCTCTGATTGGCTGCTGGTCTCTGGCAGGTACATGTGCTCATAGCGGATATGCTGCTCTTGTCCTCTGCAAAATACAAACATAGCAGATTAGACAAAAGCTTGGATGAACAGTGAACTACAGGCAACAGTTATTGATAAAGGGCTCGTGATACGTTTCTAATATAACAGCTGATGAAAGAAAAAACACTCAATTTAAGAACAGAATTTTCCTTGATATATTGGTGTCTTACATCAGGGTTTCAGCCTCACTGGCATTGTGGATGACTCTCTGAATTGCAATGACATTTCAAACAGACATTCGAAGATGAACCCTAATGACTTAGATGACTTTTTGACTAGCAACATTTCACTCACATCAGGACACCTCTCAGAACCCAAAAATGGATTCAATGGGTACCCACAAAGTCTTTCATTTACAGACATGCCCACTTTATGATAATCACATGCAGTTGTGGGCAAAAACCATGCAGTGTTTTGCATGGAGTTATTTGTACATTTCTGCATACTGGGGTCCCTAAACAGTCTTAGAATTGCATACACTGGGTATGACTGAAAAGCTGAGACTCTTGTGGATCCAGTGAGTCCAACTGTATTCATGTACAATGATGTTTTAACTCATTTTTTATATATTATATTTTATACATATGGTGTGCTCTTTATACAAGGACAGTTTTCCTAACATTAGATTAGAAAGAAAATTGCAATATATCACAAAATTTTGAATCGTTACCCCTTTATCAGCATACGTATCCTATCGCCAGATTCTTGCCAATACACAGCCCTAATAGAGAAGTGTAAAAATATGTACAGTTCAGTAATGGGAAACACTGTCTTCTGATCAAGAGACGAGGCTTGGTGCAGGTTTTTGTTTAAACACGATGGCCTGATCAAATTCCCATTATTACAGGCTGCAACACAACACATTTAACCACACAAAGACACATTTGTACAAAAGCACAAGATATGACAGTTACAGCCGGAGATCAGGCTGACCTACATCTTTACTGTTGTGTTCAAGGCACACACAAACGCCAGCTGGCTTGATTTGGTTCAAACAGAATCATCATAAAGTAATCACTGAAGACCATTTTTTCTGCAAAATGGGAACATGTAATGGGTCACTCAGTAGTGGAAAGTGGAAAGAAAGGGAAGAAAGGAAATTGGAAATGGTGACTCACTGTAACACTACCATCTAATGGTTTTAAAGTTAGCAGCATATGGAAGAGCGGCTCTTCTGTGAGGTTTTGCAGGCATTGCTAGGCAGTCAATGGCTATAGACACAAAGCCAAAATATGATTCCTTTAGACTTGCTGTAGGAGCTATGGCACACCCTGTACTGTACCCCAAAACTAGAACTGATCTGGATGGCCGGCCGGGAATGCTAACAATTACACTACCCGCCACCGGAGGAGGGGGACGCACCATACTGTAATGTGATCTGGTCATGATCTGCAGCATGTGTGGAGCTAGCATAAACCACACTTTGCATGTGTTCATCATTGGGGAGGGTGGATAGCAACACGCTCAAGCACACCAGTAAAATGGACCCTTGGTGTGTCGTCAAATGACAGCTTCTGAATGTTAACTGCGCTAGCTTCTTAGATCTAGGAAATTTTATTAGCCCACTTGTAAATGGCTCTCTGTTCTTTCTGAGGGAACCGTTTTCTCAAGTCTGCCCTGGAGGCAGATGCCAGAATGTCAGTGACTTTGCTGCCAGTGTCAAAATGGAAGTGGCTTCTGAAGAGGAGAGGGAAAACACAACCATAATTGCTGGTCCGGGCCCACAATGGCCTAGTGTGTGGTTTCTTTATGTGCCAAAGAGCATGGAGCCTGTCTCTGCCTAGTGGGGTGCTGCGACGATCGAGACCATCCTCGGGCTAGACCGGAGATTTATATAAGAGAGATATGTCATGCCGCTTATGTAATATGCAGGGCTAAATATGCATGTTAAAAGGTGTCAAGGAAAGAAATGGATTGTGGATGTTTAGCTGAGTGATTGCCTAAATAGTACCTCGAAAAATAGGGTGCCAAAATTAATACCCAGATGGTGTGTGACTACTCCCCCCGCACATTTTTCTCACTCATTCAGTCGCACACTTCCTCATCTCCATAGAGGGTTGGCACTTACATAATCACATCATCAAGCTCTAACCCCCCCCACTCCTCTCTTCCCCTCCCTCCCCCTCTTTCTTTCTCCCTCTCCCTCTTGTGAGCGTGCAGAATAATCTGATCCCTGGGGAGGATTTGTCTGGAGGATGAGAGAAAGAGATGTGTGTAGAGGTGGGGGGGGCGGAGTGTGTGTGTGGAGGAGAGGGACGGTGGCAACACAACACAACACCCCGCAACAGCTCCATTACTTTCTTACTGGTTTGGGCCCCATTACCGCAAGAACAGAGATCATGTGTGCTGATAGCAGCGGTCTGTTATTGTGAAAGCACTATGGCGTTTGTGCGGCTGCCAATGTCTTTCGTTGCTCCCCAGAGGAGCGCCTCCACAGCTGTGCATGGCGTGGGGATGGCTAACAGAGAAAGAGAAGGCAGGCTAACTGCACCACAGCTGGGATGAATGAAACTGAGTGAGTGCATAGCAGAGGAGGGGAAATGGGTGGAGTCCAAAAACTTAAGGCCTCAACTTTTCTCTTCATATTACTGAACAAAAAACACATTACCCAATGGCCAAAACAACGGGAGACAGGGATATTTACAACGGCTAAATGCTGGATACTAGAATAAATAAAAGCTATTTTCTAAAAACGGGTAGGGGTGGGAAGAGCAATCGATTCCTAGATGGATCATAATTTGCTTTTGAGTAATTCAGAATTGATGCTCTACACTCCTAATCAGAATTCAAAGGGTTTCCTTTTGAAATAATTTAGGGCTGTCAATCGATTTAAATATTTAATCGGCGATTAATTGCATGATTGTCCATAGTTAATCGTGATTAATCGCACATTTTGTATCTGTTCAAACTGTATCCTAAAGGGACATTTGTAAAGTATTTAACACTCCTATCAACATGGGAGTGTGCAAATATGCTTGTTTATGCAAATGTATGTATATATTTATTATTGGAAATCAATTAACAACACAAAACAATGACAAATATTGTCCAGAAACCCTCACAGGTACTGCATTTAGCATAAAACAATATGCTCAAATCATAACATGGCAAACTCAAGCCCATCAGGCAACAATAGCTGTCAGTGTGCTGACTTGACTATGACTTGCCCCAAACTGCATGTGATTATCATAAAGTGGGCATGTCTGTAAAGGGGAGACTCGTGGGTACCAATAGAACCCATTTTCATTCACATATCTTTAGGTCAGAGGTCAAGGGACCCTTTTTAAAACGACAAGTTTTTCCTAGTATGACATTGGACCAATGGATCACTCAGGTTTAGTATCATACATAATAGCAGTATCTTCACTTTAGCTTTAAAACTGTGCCCGCTACAAACTCCGAAAGATCAATTGTGTTAATGCGTTAACGTGATTAGTGGCGTTAAAACAAATTTGCATTAGCGTGTTATTATCGCTTTAACAGCCCTAGATAATTACAAATGAAAAAAACACAGGTTTAAAGACTATAATAAACAACACAACATACTTAGCTATGCCAGGAAACACGCAAATCCCAAAACAGTCACAGTAACATGACATAGTACCTATTAAAAGACACTGACGTAACTATGCACACATACTGAGGTCTGTACAGAGGCCTCAGAATACTACTTTAAAACCCATTTACTACATTAATCAAAGTTCACAGACAAGAATAATCACGGCTATTCTACAAACTCATTTTTCATTATTGCACCAAATTTGTTTGCACTCCACTCTCTGTTCTGGGCAGAAAAGAAACCCTGTTAAGTGGTTTCTCCAGCTTGTTGTGCCTGCTATAAAAACTGTATTCACTCCCTTTCTCAAGTAGCCTGGGTGATCTCAGACAGATGGGAAGAGGCGGAGTGACTGAGATATTGCCTGGAGTAAAGAGGAGGATGAAACAAACAACTAGCACAGTGGCTCACCAATGATTATACTGTTGTGGTTTCCTGACCTGTAATTAGGGTAAATTTGGAGCATTAACTAAATAGCACATTTTCACCTTGTCTTCAGTCCAAGATGACTACAGAGGAGAAGAGGAATACGAGAAAGAGCTAATGCCATCCTTAAATGAAAAGTGCAGCTTTTAAGGCCACATTAGTGCTTACATTATCTGTCAGAATGTGAACAACCCTCAGCTTTCTACAAATGGAGACACGGTGTGCATAGATTGAAGGATTGCCAAGGCCACAGTTACACTATTCAGAGGGCTTCAGACTGAATCTAAGCCCTCTAAAGGAATGCTGAAGTCCTGATATATTCAACTGAAAGACTCCCCATCCACAGACGCCTGCCAGAACAGCGGTTTATTCCACAGCCTCCACAAAGAAATGTGGCTGACTGCAAGTCTCCCCTGTTGATATGATGGTTATTTCTTATCTAATAGAAAAAAAAACATACTTCTCCACTGTAGAAGTTGCACGAGGCGTCTGCCTTGCAGAAAGAGGCATCATGCACTCTGCGGCTACATCCACATTAATACTTCATCGTTTTAAAACGGCGTTTCAGAATTACTCTTCGTCCATACTATCACGCCTGAAAACGCATATCACATGACCACTCACTTGCACTGGGCATGCTCATGCCCGTGTAAACAGGAAGCAGCGCTGGACACAAGAATTGATGCAAAGCACTTGAACAATAGCTTGCCTCCTGCGTATGTAGGCAGTAGTAGCATTATAAAATTCTGAATATAAGGCTGCTAGCATAGACAACAAGGTCAGCAACGCTTGTAACTCGTTATCCGTGTTGAAATTAACCACTGGTGGTCGGGGCTGATGTTTGTTTTTCTTCCGGAAAAGGTTCACGTGATGGGGCGTGACGAATTAGGGAAGGACACGTCATGACTGATAAGGCCCAATCAAGAAGCAAACGTGGGCGTCTGCGTCAACGTTTTCAAAGGTCTCCGTTTCTGTCCGTCCAGACTAAAACACAACCCCGCAGTTTTAAAACATAAACGGGGTCAGCAGCATTTTCAAACGCCGCTTTAGGGGCAGAAAACACCGGAGTAGTTTGGACGCTAGGCATAAACGTGACAGAAGTTATGCAATTTTAAAACGAAAACGTATTAGTGTGGATGTAGCCTGAGAGTGACAAAGCACCGGTGATTGAATGAAGAGTGTCAGCAAATCAGGAGCCGGTGGGTAGCGGTTGAACAGTGTGGCGTTTATTTCTGCATCAACCCATGTGTTCCCACATTGTTGATCCCACATTGTGTGCTAGGCTACGCTAACCGTTAAACTGGACCAACACACAGCTCTGGCCTTTGCATTGAAGACCATAATCCCATCTGATTGATAGTTAACGACGCCGACACAACACGCACAGGCCACACACTGCGACAGTCATTCCACCATCTGCTGTCTGCTGCTATAACACTATTTCGTTCCAGAGGCTAGGGGTACAGAAATGATTTGACATATTTAGAAAGACAGCCCCCACTCCACACCCAACATACTGTACATGTAACAAATATTTGCCAGCTGATCTTTCAAGGAAAACCAACCCCATGAAAACTTATTTTGTACTTCTTGCATGTTTTAACATATGCAAGAAAATCTACCATGACAATCAACAGAGGAGAAAAAAATTCTTGTGACTTATCCTCTGTGCATCATGCAAAATTCATGGCATGCACATAAATTATTCACGAGTACTCATCAAGACTCATCCTCAAAAAAGCACGGCTATATAAATAATAAACAACTTTGGTAGGTAGGTACAAGACCTGAGTCTCCAGGGGGAAAGTACTGTACATACAATGCTTTGCCTGACTTACTGTTGGTCTATAGAAGACGGCAAAACTCTGCAAGCTCCATTGCCCCGCAGAGCCGTTTAACACAACATTACGGAGGAATGGCTTGCGGATGCCAATTACATGAGGATTACACTGGGGGAGGGGTTAACAGGCAGAGGCTTTAGTAGAATAATACTGCATAAAAATGCAGCCTGCATGACGCTTCCATTGAGCACATGCTTTGTCCCTCAGTCGTCGAGACTCAACAAGGACAAATACATTAAAGGGGCAACACCACCATTGTCATGTGAATAGTATATAGTTCTTTCACTGACGGACAGTGAACACCACACTATGCATATAAAAATGTATGAAACTAAAAATGTCGTATCATTTATAATCCCCAGCAGAGGAGATAATACTGCACAAATTAGGACTGTGTATTCAATCGCGATTAATCACATGATTGTCCATAGTTAATCGCGATTAATCGTAAATTAATCGCATGTTTTTTTATCTGTTCAAAATGTACCTTAAAGGGAGATTTGTCAAGTATTTAACACTCTTATGAACATGGGAGTGGGCAGATATGCTTGTTTTATGCAAATGTATGTATATATCTATTATTGGAAAACAACAACACAAAACAATGACAAATACAATGACAACAGCTGTTAGTGTGCTAACTTGACTATGACTTGCCCCAAACTGTATGTGATTATCATAAAGTGGGCATGTCTGTAAAGGGGAGACTCATGGGTACCCATAGAACCCAAAGGTCAAGTTTCATATGATACCATCATACCATATCTTCACTCTAGCCTTAAAAGTAAGCCCGCTACAACCTAAAAATCACAAGTTGCCTTTAAGAAATTAGTGGCGTTAAACCGAATTAGCGTTATTATCGTGTTAACTTTGACAGCTATAGCACAAATAAATGATATAAAAACAGCACCCAGTACAGTAGGTAATGTAAAAACGCCAATGCAATTAAAAGCACAAGGAATTTAAGCACCCTACCATCTAAAACAATGACAATATAAGTATGGTGCACCTACCTCTCATTTCCGGGCTGGAACTCTGAAAGTAGGGAGGGCCGACGGCGATGGGGTTGGGCCAAGTGGGAGCTGTAGTCCCTGGCATGATGAGAGTGGTAGTCAACCAGTCCCACTTCCTGGAACACAAACAACAACAAGTTGTCAGCATGGAACCAGATATCCTGCATTTATCACTGCTCCTTGAGAATGATTAAAAAAGAACCCAAATTAATAAAAACATTTGTAACATTGCGTCCCATTCCCTGCCTTGTTTCTTATGTAATCTCCAGTCCTTTTCTCTCCAGCTCTTATTTCTCCCTCACCTTCCACTTGTTTCTCACACAAGTAGGGTGCAGCTACTGTAAACCTGCCAGTCAGGCATTGTGGGACACAGCCTATCAACCTTCATCTCATCCTGAATGTGTTGACAAGAGGCAGTGGTAGGATTAACTACAGGTGCAGCTGTGGAGATCCTGGGGGGTAAGCCTTGGTTTCTCCCGCCATACAAGAACAAAACAGGCCTTGCGAACACCGGAGGTCACTGAATGAACTTCCACGTCAGCCTGAGGCCTCTTCTTTGAAGCAGCTTTGTCCCTGATGATACGCAGAAGAACATAATCTTGATAATTAGGAGAATTTGGTGGAAATAATGGGGAAGGCCTTAATGTGACTCCATGATGACCACATGAACTGTCAACTCAAACATCTAATGAGGGAACAGCTCTGTGTGCACAACATTGCAACCTGGGAATTTTTCTGTTGGAAAAACATCAGTGGGGGCCCCTGGGGTCAGGCCCTTTCCAGTGGTTCAGAGTAATGCCCTGTTTACTAAATATTCAAGCAGGCAGAGCCAGAGCAGTAAAATCTGTCAAAGGGCTTTACCTAAATAAAAAAGTTGAGGCACTACAGGTGGTGCAATTAAACGCATTGTGAGCCAGGCCCCTTACCGTGTGTGCCCGCTGCAGCTGCAGC
>CAKALG010016456.1:0-11811 GCA_916700815.1 Helicolenus hilgendorfi
TTGTCTGAATCTGACTCGATCTCTGGCCGCCTTTTCTTGGGAGGGCCACGGCCTCTGTGGGGTCTAAAACTGTCTTCTCTAGGGGGGTCAGGCACAGCAGGGCCCCTGCTGTTGCTGCTTATTTCATGCCCTTGCACAAAGCTTGATGACCCAGGAGTGTTAAGTCCACTGCATTCGACAGCTGTTTTACTGAGATCAGATAGTTTGTCCCCACTGTAGTCGTCGTGGTCATTAGTTAGGGAGTCAGGATGGATTTCACCTGCAAGATCCTGATAATGTTCATGCACATGGAGGTAGGGTTGTCTGCTAGTCTGCGTGTTTGGGGATTGGTGGTTCCAGGTGGCATTACTCTGCCTGTGCTCCTGTCCCTCAGGAGAGGTTTCAGTCAGTTTAGTGTTTGGTATCTGTGGCCCATGACTGCTATCAGGCTGCTGGTATGTACTACTGGGCTGCTGTTCTGGTTGTGAAAAATCCCAACCCAGGCTGAATCCATTATTTTCGTTGATATTGTCGGCACTGGAGAAATCGTCCTGTTGGTAATGGGAGTACATCCTCTCACCTCTGCTGCTTACATTATGCTGTTTGTGCCCTTGCTCACACTGTCTGGAATTATCAAGGCTATGGGCGGGATCTGTGGCACTTCCATGAGCACCGATATGAGCAGCCACGTAAGGCTGCGCACTGATGGAGCTGGAACCCTCAGAGTGACTAGTGCTATCAATCATATTACTCTGGGATTGACACAACTTGCTGCTATGGGATGAATCATTTACAACAGCACTGGTTTCCACGAATGCTGAAGGACTTCCCTGCCTTTGTTGTGGGCCTTGATTTGGGACTCCATCCATATTCACGTTCTGCAGTTCTGAACTATTCATTAGGCTGCGTGGGGAAGCTCCCATGTCCTGTGTATCCATTAGGGAAGAATTCTTTGGCACCACCACCACAGAATGCAATCGCTTTATAGCCTCGCCGCAATCGGAGTCATACTCCGAGTTGTCACTATCGCTGACCTCACTCTGTTCTCCTAATGCGTCCAGATTAAGTAATGATCTCTTGCTCAGTTTGCTCTTGTGAGCGCTGCCCTTGGATTTTTCTTCATGATCATCGCCATTCCAACTCTGCATCTTTGTAGCTTTGTCGGCCTGCGATGCATCATTTACGTGCAGGGGCTCATCTGTGTTTGCTTTTTGAGAAACACTCAGTTTTAAGTCACAGTGGTCAATGCTGGTGCTCGCTTGTGAAGGCTCACTTTGGTCTTTGCATTTATCGGCCACGGATGTGCTGTCTGAGCCGACCTCCTGCTTAGAGATCTCAGTCTGCTTAACCAATATGGAATGTGTTTCAGCCTCTTGCTGAATAGTATCTTTAATGTCAGAGTCTTGTTGGCTATTGTCTTTAGAAAACTCTATTTTTTTGACAGAGATCACCTTTTTAACAGTAGGCTTACTCTCTGTGCAAAGTGTCTTCTGTAAATTATCGCTCTCTGAGGTGTCCTGCCCAACAATATCCCATCTGGACTTTTTGGTGGTACTGCTCCTCTTTTGAACAGTATCCCCATTTTGCTTTTCAAGTGTCAGCTGACTCTCAGATTCAAGACACGATGAATCAGATTTGAGCGGCAAACTTGTGCCAGACGGCTTGTCGACTGTCAAAACTTGAACAATCTCTGGTTTAGTGTTCTGCTGGACATCATGGGTGACAGGTATATCAGCTGTATCAAGTAAGGACTTTGGCCCTGGCGAACAGTCAACAACTTCCATGTCCTGGCTGCACATTATACTATCATTACTACTGCATGAATTTAACACAGCCACATTTGAGTTCACATGTGGTTGATTATTAGAAGAAAGGCTATCCTTCACATTGGTGAAGTTTTCCAGGGCGGTATGTGCATTTAGGCTTTCACTTGAGGTTATAGCTGAGGTTTCAACTTCAAGATCTGATTTTGTTTCTTTTGATTTCTTGGATGGTGATTCTTGCAAACTCTTATCAGTGCATGAGACCGTCTCCTTAAAATCCTGACTGCTATGTTCAACTTCACCTGGTTGGGAATCACATTTTTCTTTTTCACTCGGAGAACACGATTCTGTGGTGTTTGTACATGAAAGTGCTTTGCCAGGGCTGTGAAATATGTCAATTGATTGTCTATCATGTCCGCTGGTTTTCACAGAACATCTAGAGGGTGTCAACTGCTTCAAGTCTGGCCTACTGGTCTTCTTTAGGGAGTTTTTACAGTTCTCCTCCAGGCCAGAGTTTTTGTCAGTGGCCTGTGATTTTCCCTTATGGTCTGCCTCAGAGTCACTAGAGCTGCTTTTTTGCCGTTTTTCATATGTTTGAGAGTGGGTGTGCATACTGGAAGAAGAGGATTTGCTGTTGGTCTCCGATCTCTGATAGCTGCTAGATTTTCGGTAATTGGAGTCCGGATCAGGAGAGCACTTGCGCTGGGAATCAGAGTCTGATAGTCGTTTTGAAATCCTTTCAGACTTTGACGATTGAGTTCTTTTATCCAACTCTGAAGAGTGAGGGGAATCTGCAGATTTACAGGCTCTCTCAGATTTTGAGTAGGAAGATGATTTTGACTCTTTATGTGAGCTTGAATGGGCGGGCAATCTACTGGAGTCACTGGTCCTTGTCCTCGTCTTCCTATGATCATCCTCAGAGTCAGAACTGTCCCGAGTTCTGTCAGTGCGAGAGCGAGAACGTCTCCTCTCTCTGCGTGGAGAACTCCGGTGTGATCTCCGATCAGAATCATGATAGTATAACCTGTCAGAGCGTGATCCTCTGTCGCCTCGGGATCTTTCTGATCTGGAGTGAGATGAACTTGTTCGAGACCCTCTGGATCTAGACCGTGATCTAGACCTAGACCTTCTGCGATCTTTGTCTGATCGAGATGAGCGTGAGGATGTGTATCTAGAATCACGGTCTGATTTGGAGTAACTAGAAGACCTTTCGTGATTCTCTGACCACTTAGAGGAACTTTTTTCCTTTTCCTCCACATGTGAACTAGAGGAAGACTTTTTTACCTCTTTGCTTCTGCTGTCAGAGTTTCTTCTACTTTTGGAGTCATCTGATTTGCGACTAGACGACATCTTGCCTGAGTCTCCATCGGATTCTGAGCCAGGGGGAGCACTATCAGAATGGGACCTGGTTTTCCTTCTGTCTACCTTACCATCCTGCTCAGCGCTGCTGGAACTCTCTCCATCTTTTCCTGAGGAAGCAGGTGGCTTGAGGCTAGGGGATACCCTCGTCTCAGGGGATTCAACGTGAGCATTTTCAGAGGGGCAGACACTGACGATATTCTGAGGCTGGGGTGTTGGAAATTCCATTACACTTGTTGGTTTCTGCAGAACCTGCAATTCAGGAGAGTGAGGCTCCTCTTGCACAACAGATGTTGGTTGCTCCTCAGTCACAGAGACACTGAGAATTTGCTTCTTGAAATGCATCTTAGCCAAGTCTATTTTCGGTTTGGAGGCTGAGGAGACTGGTGTCTGAGAAGGTGTCTCTGCTATTGATGTCTGCACCACGGGTGTCTGGTTTTGCTCAGTTTTGCTGTTTGTATTCTGCCCTCCTTTGTCTGAGGGTGACTGTGATGAGGCAGCGATAGGCTCAGCAACAGACTTTTCCTTTTCAGGACTGGCAGGGATGAAGATCGGGCTCTGTAGTGGCTTCTTGGTCGGGGCGAAGCTGAAGGACACTTTCTGACGACCCTGATCCTCGAGATTGACCTTCATCTTGGTCCCTTTAGGCAAGAGATGGTTGGACAGCATGACTCTGGGAGACAGGCTTTTGATTAGAGCTGCTTTGGATAAGCCCTCCACCTTCACCTACAATAAAAGAGAGAGCACTTGTAGCTTGAGTTTTTTTTTAAATAGTGAAATTAGACATAGGGGTCATTAACTTTGTTTAGACTTACCGAGGCACCACTCCCCTCCTCTCTGGTTATACAAGAGCATCATGGAAACATAAAAGAGAGAGGAAAGACAGAAATCAATTAACACTCTTCATGACAACAACTTTAACCCTCTCACTACCAACATATTTAACAACCATCATAGCAAAAATGTTAAGTTATTTCTTCTCAAAATATGATAAGTTATGTAATTAATTTCGTCTAAAAAAAGAAGAAAAAAAGATTATCTTAGGAAAGTTGGAAAACGGAAACAGACAGAGAACATGAGGAAAGCACAATCAAACAAACAGCAGACACACTGCTGCATCTGTGACTGTGTCATTCAAAATGAATGACAGAGTACCCCTTCCACTACCTGATAGTGTGTTATACTTTTAATTAGGACCTATGGCAAACATGTTATCTATCTATTCTATTTCTATTAAATCTGCATCGGCTGCAATGTGGTGCTTTTGACTGGGGTCCCCCAGTACCCTAATACGTTGGTATTTTCAATTATTATTATTTAAAGATGAAATAAAAACAATGACATGAAGGCATTGGGAACAGATTGAATGACAAAATCATGATTGGAATGATAGGATAAAGCATCTGTGAGATATGACAAAAAGTATACCTCTGGGGTCTGCAGGCACCCCAGTCGGATGAATGTTGGGAAGATCAGGAGGGATAAGAATCCAAAATTCTCAAAGTAGCCTTGTGGGATATGAACATGTCCCTGAACATATTGTGTGTGCTCCAAATAGTTAATGACTTCGAAGCACAACATCTGCTGCCCAATCTACAACAATGTTAGGTGTACTCTTTCCACCACCTGCTCTTATAACTCTTGATTTGTTTTGTAACTTGTGATTTATCCCAGAGGTTAAAATAAATTTATCACCAAACACTCTTATATAGAATTTTTTGAATTTCATCTAAACCACTTTTGTCATTCACAAATTATGAAGAGTGGCAGGAAATAGGGGGAATGGATCACATGCAACAAGACTCCTAGGATCAACGCCAACTCGGGTCCGTCATATCATAGTATGTGTCTAGGCCACATGCTCAACGTGGTGCAGTGACGAACAGACAGTGACTGGAAGTAATGTGTTTGAATGGCAGGCAAATGACAGGAAGTACCCTTGTGGCTGTCAGGTTCAGTGGCCTATCGATCATTGCACATAGACTGGATTATCCCTAACTTTACACGGAGAACAACAAACCATTGGAATAGCTGAAAGAAGGGAGTAGGTGGCCATAGTAACTGGAATAAAATAAATCTAAAAGATGTGTTTTGGGTTGTTTTTTTAAAACAGAAAAATAACAGTGCCTTTTCATTATAAATGTTTTATGTTGTCTGATGATGGTAAAAAAAAAAATCCCTGTATTCTCCATGAAAATGTATCAACAGTACATAAATATCGCATGGTGTTGATGGTCTTGAAAATTTCATCCACCAAACCTTTAGGCCAAGTGCTTAACTGCTTTGTTCTGGTGACAGGACAATATAACAGCTCAGTTTATAATAAAGTCATTTATCAGAAGCCACACTGGATATCAGAAAAACCTATGTTAAATATAACCCAAACTGGATTATACTGATTCCTGTAGAGAAATATCCCCTCTGCATTTGATCCACTCAAACCAATTTGGGGCTGGGTTCTCTAATGCCTAAGAACCAGCTCCAGTTCTAAAGCCAGTGCTTTGCTCAACAGCAGGAGCATGACTTTGATGCAGCAGAAAACTGATGCGCCTCAGTGCTCACACATGCGAGCAAAAATCTGTCAAGTGTGACTAAACATTTTCATTGGTTGCACCGCTGCGCCTGACTTTTAGGAGGTCTGTCTCTCTGTGAGCATATGTCTCAATCCACGCCCTTTACTCTACTCGAGCGACATCACAACCTTAAAACATAACGGTAATTCAAAATGAAGAGAACTATCGATTGTGTTTCATCGAGAAAATTGCTGCGGTGCCCATTAGACCTGTCCCGGCCCTGAAAGGCCCAGGCCAGACCAAACATTATCGGTGGTAAAATGCCTAATCCTTACCAGTAGTAAAACTACTACAAAACTTTGTAGTAGTTTTACTACTACAAAGTTGTAAAAAGTTAGTCTGCAGCCCTACACCCATAGGAAACCCATGCAAGCATGAACAGAGCAGGCAAACAAACAGGATGGACAGCATTGTTATTCAACCCCAGGACCTATCTCTTATTGTGAGGCCACAGTGCTAAACAATGAGCCACCATGCAGAGAAAAGCAACGATAGACCTTTTGTTAACATAAAATATGTGTCTAATGAGATAGCCTCCACAGTAATAGCCTGGTTTCAAAGACATATATTCAAGGTATAAGCTTTTCATATCCTACTTAATTCAGAAATCCATTCTTGTTACACAGGAATATAGCAAAGGTTAGGCTAAGTGTGCCTGACCAAAAATGATGCATCATTCACTTTTTCACATGATACAACACCACTGAGAAACCAAACAAATCCACTATGGCTGCTAAAGCAAAGGCCATATGAATGTTAATTATTTGTATGACTGGAAGGACAGTCTTTCTATTGTTAGGTCCATGCAAGTGAGGTCTTCTGACAGAAAATACTTTGTGTTTCATCACTCATTAAAGAAAACACCACTGTGTTGATGGGATAATGATGGGATGAACGTGAGTTTAACCATTTTTGTGATTCTGTGATAATTACTGTTTTATAAATTGTATACGTACTGGTATGTATTCCTAACCGTGAACCCAAGTAAACAGACCTAAAGTAGACCAAACTAAACCCCTAAAAACTGTAAACCAACTGTAGAGTAGGCTATACTGTGGGGGAATATCTGGGAGGGTCCCTTAAATATGGGTAGAAATAACCTGCAACTCATATTGTATAGCTTGAATTGTTAACATTGCTGAGCAAGCAACTAGTGCTGCCATTAAAAAAAATGACAAAAAAAAACAAAGAAACACAGACATGTAAGTATTCAACATGTAAGAAACATGAATAATTGGGTCTTTGTTCCTCCTTGTGTCCTATTAAACTGTGTGTGTTTTCCTTAGGGTAGGCTCAATGTGGGTGCTGGGCAAAAATTGGGTCATTTAATCCTTTGGGATATTATGTTTTCCTTTTTTCTCTGTGACTTTCAAAATGAAACACTTCAGCAGTGACATTCTGTTATATAGAAAGGGCTATAATAAGCAGCTTACAGTCAAGTGATTAATGGACTGGGCCTGCTCGACCAAGAACTTCACCTTTTTAGCTTCATGTTATTTTACACCAAATATAGGAATGCTATTCCACCTGTAATGCAGAACTGTTTCATGTTTCAAGCTAATTAACATAAAATGTGACTCATCCGTTGTGTATATATTGTGACATAAACTGACTTATTTCTTTAAAATGACTCCTTTCCTACAAATGATGTAATTTTATTCATGCATTATTTAGAGATGTTTCTACCATTGTATACTTCTGTCACAGGCAATAATGTACTATATACTGTATCTGTGGTTACACTAAACAAAAGACACAACCTAACCTAAACCTATAATAACAACATAAATGGATAAAAGCATGTGAAGACAACATGTTATCAGACATCTAAATTTAAAAAAGAGCCCAAAACATTTTTGCAGAGGATAGTCTTGTGGTTTTAATTGTCAAATAACTATATCAGTACATAAATAATGACAAAGCCTTGGGCTTCAGAATAATATTTCAACAGTAAATAGGTGCAAGAAATATCTGCATAGATTGCACCCAAAACAAAATAAAACTTGAAAACCATACTAAAATGACTTCCAATTTCATATCAAACTACTCTAAAACAATACATGCACTGTACGCTGCATTTTGTGCTGTCTAATACCTGATCTCTGACTGGAGCAGAGTGTCCATTGAGAAACTCGTCTAGGATAAGTAGGCCTGAAGAGGCTGCTGGCCAAGAATAATCCAAATCAGAGAAATGAGCCCTCCAAAGTGACGCCACACCTGACAAAAAGAAAGATAGATAGATGCAATGAACTGAGTCTGGTTTTGTCCACAACAACTTACAGCTACTCTGTCAGAAACTTTTAGCATTTTGACATCATTAAATAGAGGTTGGCATACTAAATGTGGTGTTTTTTCTTTTTTTACTTGTGGATGTGGCTTGTGCAAAACACACTATATGTACACCATGTCAAAAAGTATGTGGTGTCATGCTTTCAACTGTATTAACGACTTCTGCATGCTTCCCTTCCTGTGAGTTATCTATGGTTGCAATGTGGCAGAGATACCAGTTGCACGTTTTAATGTTAATGTCTGCTATGGGGACAAGGATTTCCCCTTTTTCTCAGCTTGGTAGGCTGTTAATCTCTACTCTCTAGTCGCTTTAGATGCATCCCTGCAACAACACAAGTAAAAGGTTACATTCACCTATGGTTTATAAATAGTACTACCATGGTGGAGGATGAAAAACATGGATGCAGGGCGAGCAGTGAACATGCATCTCATTATTTATTATACATGTAAAAGATCAAGCAAATGGTCAACAAAAAAGAAGGGGTTGTCTTTATAAAGAGAGATTTATGTGAAATAAATAACACATCGATACTGTTGTGCAAACAAAAGGTGACTGGTTTGAAAGCAAATAAAGGAAACTAAACTAAAAGCATGGCCTGTGCGGGAGAAATGGATGCAGCCAAAACATGGCCTTTAAAAGGGATGAATCTACCATCTAACACAAACAACTGTGTAGCACATTTAGTGACATATCAAGATGTGCTAACTAGTCATACTACATCATATATAAGTAGTAAGCTGGCAGGTAAATTGGCAATGAACTTAACTATTCGACTGTGACGCTGGTGCTGGTTTACACAAAACATACCACGACCAAAGCTAAGCTAAGCTAAGCTAAGATGAACAGTGTGCCATCTTTAAAGATAGCTCGTGTTGTGTGTTATGTGTGATTCATGTTGTTTATGTTGACTAGTAGGTGCTTGGGGATATATGGAAACTGGTTTGGCGTGTTTTTCTAGTTGTGTAAGAAGAGGTAAACAAACATTTATGTCTGTAAACGAAGCTAGCCGAGGAACTCTACTAGCATCAGAAGCTAACACCAAGCTAGCTTAGCCACTGTTAGCTTGTGTTTTACCTATTTATCTGTGTGTAAAGTCAAAACAATTGATTTCTCCAAGCCTGTTTTTCTAATTTCTAACTTTTCTAATTTAATTAATAAGCAGGAAAAGGTTTGATTATTTCCATTTTTAAGGATATAAAGGACCTGAAACTCTCGGAGTCTCTGCACCCGGCTTTACTCGCATGCTAGCTAGCTGGAGATGTTTTGTCTTGTAGTGAAAATGGCTAAAACCACAATAAACATAACGGTGATAAAACAATGAGCTTATTCACGAGGTACTCACTTCACGAAGTGCTTAAGGTCACACGGTTCCTCCATCATTGAAATCAGCGGTAGTCGAGCCTTTGTGAAACATCAAGCAACAATGTAAAGCCGACGTCAAATCCATACGGAGCTGTCGGAAATGAGCGTCGGCTACTAGAGACTAGAGGCTCCGAGGCTCCTCTCTGCTCCTCTGCTGCTGCGCCTCCAGCTGCAGCTTCAGCTCCAGCTTCAGCCTGGCTGCTGGATGTTGTTGGTGCTATCGAGCTAACAGGAGCTCACATAGTTAGCCAAAGAGTTTACGCGAAAGAGACACAAATAACAACCAAGCCCCCAGAAAGTGTCTTAATTTGGTCAACTAACACTTGACAATCCAATCTGCCCTGAAAGGATTATTATGAACATATGTTTGAAATACCTTATTCCACACACACTGATCCTCACAGTGCGTCTTTGGCTGCTGTTGCTGCTGCTGTGTTTCAACAACATCACATGATGTGGCAACATAGCTGGCGCGAACCCTGGAGCTCACTGCGGGTCCGAGGACATCCTCAAACTAGAGATTTACAGAATCAAATATATACAGTTTACAGATAACATGAAAAAGCCTCACACTACTTTGTTGTAGAGCAAACGACTGAGGGGCAGGTGGGCAAAACTAAACGAAACTGAAACAACTTTACTTGGTCTTAATTTAGGGTTAGACTACTGAATGAATTAGTACAGATAATTAACTCTTGTGCTGCCACACAGCAGATTGCATGCACTGACAAGATGCAATTATCTTGATATTTAATTTGTGCTCCCCACACAACAAAACTCGAGAAATTCTGACTTTGTCTAGCTATTCATGAGAAGATTATCTGGAGATTTCAACTATACACCGTCTATGTCAGGGGTCAGCAACCTTTACTATCAAAAGAGCCATTTTAGGCAAAAACAAAACCCCAAAACCTGTCTGGAGCCGCAAGACATTTGAACATTGTGATGAAGGTAACACAGTTTATAGTATATAGTATATAAGTCTAATGCAGTAAGGGCTAAAGTGAAAATGTACTACGGAGTATTAGGGTCACATTGAGGGGAAAAAAATCTGAGATTTCCAGAATAAAGTCATAACTTTACGAGAAAATAAGTCATAATATTACGAGAAAAAAGTCATAACTTAATGATGAAAAAAGTCAGAATATTACGAGAATAAAGGCACAACTTTACGAGAATAGTCATAACTTAACGAGAAAACATAATACATAAAATAACTACTTCATAATATTATTACTTTATTCTAATACTATTACAATTTCTTTACTCGTAATATTATGACTTTATTCTCAAAATCTCAGATTTATTTTTTTTTCCTCAATGTGGCCCTAATACTCCATCGTATCGTCGTACCATAGGCCTACAATGATAAATAAAAATGAAAATGTAAACAAAAAACGGTTATTTATTTCCATTTTTAAAAATCCTCAGGGAGCCACTGGAGAGGGGCCAAAGAGCCGCATGTGCCTCCGGAGCTGCAGGTTGCAGACCCCTGGTCTATGTTCTAAACTTGCTCTCTTGAAAGCAATCAGTATGTTTTCGATACGCAACTTCAATTGTGCTCTTGACAAGGGATGCATCGATCCAACTTTTTCAGTCCCGATACCGATAGCGATACCTGGGCTTTGGGTATTGGCCGATACCGAGTACCGATCCGATACCAGTGTTTAATTACTAAGCTGTATGCCTTACTGTGTCTAGGATCACTCTTTTATGTTTAAAGCAGCATCAGGCTTGACTGAACCATTGCTTTCCTAACTTTGTAAAACAAAATGTAACAAATAAATACATAGATATAAATTTACTGAATTGTTATTTATTATTAAAATAATAATTTGGAGATAGATGTATGCACATTCAGGTAGGCAGGGCTTTTAGGTTCAGCATTTTTTATTGATATTGTAAAATTGTAAAATTGTTTAATGTAAAAAGGACACCACAATCGATATTGTAAAGGGTACACAATACCAACAACAATGATAGACGGGGATTTCAAAAATAAATAAATAGGTAAATAGATTAATTAAATTATATAAATCGAAAATTAAATAAATAAAGATTCAAGATTCAAGAGTTTTATTTGTCACATACTCATACAGGATGTGCAGTGAAATGTAAAGTGGCAGTGCTCACGAGATTGTGCAAAACAGCATCAACTGTATAAATATTTTAAAAATGTAGTGAGAATTGTAGGGACAAACGTGCACGAACGTGTGTGGATAAGGGGGGCAGTATGTGGCGCTTGGTGGGTGCCCTGGAGAGATCAGAGTTCACAGTCCTGATGGCCTGGGGAAAGAAACTCTGCTTCAGTCTCTCTGTTTTTGCATCATGCAGCTGGAACAGTCCAATGTTTGGGTGGTGAGGATCCTTCATAATCCTGTAGGCTCTGGTTCTGCACCTCTTGGTGTATAGGTCCTGCAGGGAGGGGAGTGTGGTTCCAGTAGTGCGTTCGGCCGAACGCACGAATTAATAAATACCTTAAAAT